>BPLS01027746.1:99630-118450 GCA_019656275.1 Rhododendron kiyosumense
TAACGAGCTGGACTCGCTTTATTTTTATAATAAAATGTTTATTTAACGTACCCTAATTTTGGGGGCGTTACAGCTATTGTGTACCTTGGAGAGATTCTTGAATCAATTGGAGGGTTGAGATGAGATTGGTACATGATCAAAGGGTCAAGAAGTTGCAAGGTGTTCAAAGGAGTACATCAAATCCAATCCAACTTTGATGGAGATCAATGCAAGAATCCTAGGTTTGCATGGCTAGGTTAGTACTAGATTGGATTCTTGGATCAAATGGAAGGATGAGATGAGGATTGTACAAGATCCAATGGTTGAGAAGTTTGCTAGGTGAATATTGAAGTACAAAAGAAGTAGGATTTGAATTGGGAAGAATTAAATCTCAAGGATTTGAAGTACAAATCACAATTCAACCAAGACTCACATCAAATCTTCTTCCCTCTCTCCTTCCTCTCTCTCTCCTTTCTCTCCTCTCTCTCTCTCGGCTTCCCTCTCTCTCTCTCTCTCGGCTTCTCTCTCTCTCTCTCTCTCTCTCTCTCTCTTGCAAGGTACTAACATATATATATATATGTATACATATGTGTCATAGAATGGAAGAAAACCAAATAAACAAATGGTTCTTGGTACTTTGAAATCCAACTAGCCCTAAATACCTAGGATTCACTTACCAACTAATAAATAATCCTAGGGTACTTTAGGCATTATAATAAGCAACATAGGTACTAATGTATATACATAGATATATATATATATATATATATATGAAGGTGGGTGAAATCCCAATAAAGAAATAATTAAAAGGTACTTTGGTAACTATTCACTTTTGATTAAAATAATGGTACTTTCCCATGTGATTAAGAAAGTAATTAATTAAATGATCCAAGAGTACTTTGGAAGATTTCCTCTTTTATCCAATGGACAAAATTTCCCCTAACATCTATTATCCAATGGATAATAGTTATTAGGCCAAAGAAATTAATAAAGTAATCAAAAAGTACAATAAAGTAAGTTTACTTTTTAATATAAACAATTGGGATTCTATTACCCAATGGATAATAATTCCCCTAACCATCATTGTCCAATGGTCAAAGAAATAATCCAATAAGATTAAAAGAAAATAGATATTAAAATTTAAAGTCTAGGGTCCAAAAGGTTCAAAAGTTCCAACGAGGGGCAAAACGGTCATTTTGCCAAGACTAGGTAACTTTTCGGTTTAGTTACCCAAACCGGATAGTTAGATGCTAACTAGGCTTGCTAAGAAGGACTAAAGTGCAAGAATTGAAACTTGAGGGACCAAAGTGCAATTATGGCAAAATTCAAGAATTAACGTAATTCAAGCAATTAAAATTAATAACTCGAATAATAAAAATAACTTTTTATTCAATAAAATTCAGAGTTATTACACAAGCGGATGAATCTGGGGAGCAATTGTAGGGAGGTATTCCCGAACAGGTAAGTTAGTCGCCGAACACGTAATGTATTAGGGACACGTGGCAGGCATGATAAGTCTATCGCCGGGCAGTGCGATGAGCAGCTATGTGGACCAATGACACGTGAAGTCATTGGTCCAGACAGTCTGTTCAGCTGATAAGGACAAAGACATGTGAAGTCATTTGTCCAGATATAACGACATGGACCAGTTGAATGTGAGGTCATTGGTCCAGGAGGACTGTTCGCCAAAGAGCAAGCCGAACAGTGGAAGAAGTTGCCCTAAATCATGACGTGGCAAGAATGCTCCAGAATGGTAATATTCTGTAAAAGAATGAGATCCCGAGTATATGGGAGTGATGCAAGAGACCCAATGTGCGTGAGGTGTACGGATAATTATGGGAAAGAGTCCCAAAAGGACTGAGAGTCCCATAAAGATTAAGATATTATACAGATAAGGGAATGAGAATCCACGAGATACTAGGTTTCCTATAGGATGTAGGAATCCTAGGGCAACAAGGATGCTTGGGCAGTAAGCATCCATGAACCTATAAATACAAGGTAAACCTGGAGGTAAAAGGTACGCAATAGTTGGCTATCTCTTATTGCTTTCCTACTGATAATTAGGATTATTTTACTAGTACGTGATACTAACTTTGGCATCGGAGGGCCTTTGCCACGAGAGGCAAAGGTGCACTCACCCCTTGTTTGTTTTACAGATTAGGGTTCCGACGAAGAACTAGGGTTCCGGTGTAGAGGCACGGGAAGCCGTTGCAGTTTGGTGTTGTTCAGAGCACCAATTGTTTTCATCCCCCTACATCAGACTTTGCTTGGATAACTATTGGTGTCTTTGCCTGTTCTTGGTTGTCATTGCTGCACATACAACGAAAAAAATTTGGATTTGTCATTACTGCACATACAATGAAAAAATTTAACATAAGAAAACTGATATTACCATATATGTTCCATGATATCAGCGGTCAAATGAAAACCTAAACATTATATAACCTAAATGTTATACGTCCTACTATACACTATAGCAACAAAATCACATGAAATCATATATATAAGGAATGATGGCCCGATACAGGGTACATTATTGGATATATAACCATATGTATCTTATATGTAGAGGGAAAACTATATATTCGTTGAATTTGGTTATACCTATAAAAGCAATTAAATTAGATTATTGAAATGGTCCGCACAGCGGCCTAATTTATCCTATATAGCCATCATTGATATATCCATATGTACTCGCAATCAAAACCCTAACTTTACTTGGCCAAACCAGTTATATAACCATATATGTACGAAGAGAAAAACATAAGGTGGAAACTGGACTGCTCAAACATAAACATAAATCATTCATATAAACTGGATTGCTCATACATAAACATAAATCATTCATAAATTTTCCCCAGGATGCTCTGTACAAAAACCCTCAAACAGAAGGAATCAAAGTGGTCAATAAACACTGATCCAAAAGACATCTAATTTATGATATAACAATATATATACTCGCACTACAAAACCCTAACTGAAATTTGCCAAACCATTCATATAACCATATACGAAGGGAAACATACCTAGTGTATTGATTTCGTCGTAGGATTTGACGGAGAAATGAGGACGAAGAGCGGGCGAGGAACGCGCGACCAATGGTGACTAGCGTCCGATGGAACCTAGGGCGAAGAACGGCGACTAGCAACAGGCTAGACCATTGGTGAAGGAAGAAGGCCAACGACGAAAAAGCCCAGGTGATCTAGTGCTCGTTGGTGAACGAAGAAGGCTGACGACGAAGAAGCCCATGCGATCAAGTGCTTTTAACGAACCGTCACGAACAGTTAGTTTGTTCTATGGGGGGGGGGGGAGAAGGGGTTCTGTAAAGAATCGGGAGAATTTTTCAAGATTGGGAGAATTTTCAAATTGATGTTTTTGAAATGGATAAAAAATAGGGCAATTTTTTTTTTAAAAACAGGGGTATATTAGACTAAATAAGGTTATTATATTCTTACAAATAGATTAGCAGACTTAAAGGGTTTTAGAATTTAGAAGTGGACTTAGGAAGTTTGGAAAGTGCTATATTGGACTTATGAAAAATTCTCCCAATCGAATTTCCAACATTTCAAAATCCTTTCTTATCTCAGTTGGAATCGAATTTTCAATTGTTAGATCAATTCCATTTAAATTTATTCTTTAATGGGGTTAGATAATTAACCCCTTACATTATACTAGGATCTAGAACTACCATGATTATCACAGTACAAACATTAAGCGGAAACTAAATAAACAAGAACGGCGTACCCGGATTCAGTAATGTACATGAGTGATTCAGTGAGTGATTGTAGCGACCATAATTTTATTAGAGTATTAAGCCCTAGGTGGATGACGGGTTTTTCTCGCTTGCCTTTCTTTCTAACTATACAGTATCACACATTAATTTGATGACACCCTAGACGCTCTCTCTTTCATAGGCAGAGAGAGGACTAGTTTACTTATTAAACATTATACTCACTTTCCATCAAAGTAGAGTCCAG
This sequence comes from Rhododendron kiyosumense, assembly GCA_019656275.1. Lineage (NCBI taxonomy): Eukaryota > Viridiplantae > Streptophyta > Magnoliopsida > Ericales > Ericaceae > Rhododendron > Rhododendron kiyosumense. The sequence goes on from BPLS01027746.1 coordinate 103,587, forward strand.
TTAGGAAACAACCTTTTCTATTTGACCAATAAAATAAAATCTCAGGCATAAAAATATGAAGAATCTCAATGGACTCATTATTTGTATGTACCGTACTTAAAACACGTGAGCCATAAAGAGTAATTACAAATTTAGTCTTACATTCTCCCACTTGGCACATATGATAAACTTAAGTAAGTCTAACAAGGTAAACATAAGGCGCACCATAGGTCCATATCTATTCCTTCTTAATTTGGTCACAATCATAATTATTAAACAACCCACTAATGCATGTCATGGTGGTTTTACATCACAATGACGTAGTCCCTTCCACGTACCACAACACTAGCAAGCTATTCAACATAGTCTTTAAGTGAGAAGCATTTTCATAAGATCCAACGATAATGTCTTTTGTCAAAGACTATTCCTACAATCATAAATTATTCACATACATGTAAGTACACTGTACATTACAAGAAATCATCAGAAACACGTAATTGAGATATCTCAAAGTGTCGAATAACATTATCATCATATTGTAGTCCATAAATTTCAACTATTATGGGTTATGCTAGACTCATTTAATTAGCATATTTCTTAAACGTCTTTGCATTAACTTATTCATTAGTGGATTTACAATCATAATGTATGTGCTTATATGTTTAGTGACACTTTCGTTTTTAAAATTTTTCTTAGAAAAGAAAATAGTTGTGGAATCATAAACTCCTAGCGATTTGGTAATGGTGTCGACAACACCAAGTCCTAAGATAAACTTTCCAACTGCTATCCATGAAGTATGGCCTCAAAGCATGCCACAATTCTACCAACATAATCGATGAAGCAATGATAGCTACTTTCAAACTTTTATTTGCTCATTCACAGAATAGGAACAACTCATTAAAAGTAGGCTTTCTACCATCAAAGTTTCAATCAAAAATCTGAATTTGAGTAGCTAATAAACTTAAGATCATCAGACTTCCTCAATGCGAGCATGCATATAGTCTTTAATTTAAAAGTTCATGAGAAAAATTTTTAAGTGCAAATAATAAATATTACTATAGTAAGTAAAACACCGTCAATATACACATTAATTAAACATATAAACTTACTCCCACTAATATTTGGATATATACACCAGTTAATAGTGTTTTTCCTTAATTCCAAAGAGACCAATGGTATCAACAAACATAAGAAGCCAATGGTAGGAGCTTGTTTAAGTTCAAAAGTCGACTTCTTAAATTTGCAACAAAGGGCTCTTTAACTTTAGTTGAGAAACCTTCAGGTTGATTCAAATAAACTCTATGATCTAAAATCTCATTCAAAAGGTTATTTTCACTTCCAAATGTAACTCCGAATCATAAAGAGTTCCCTTTCCACGATAATTTTCTGCGAGTTCTTCTTGAATATATACAAGAGAGAAAGACTCTTTGAATTATGTCTTATTTCTGAATGTAACCCTTAGCCACAAGTTTGACTTTATATCGTTCTATATTGTTCTCTAAGTCAAGTGTAGTCTTGAAGACCCACTTGCAACATCCTTTCTAGTATTCTTACAGCAATTCAACGAAATTTCAAACTTCATTTTGTTTTATTGGTTCAACTCATCATTTATGGCATTAATCTATTCAGTAAAATTATCACTTTATGCGGCTTGTGAAAACAAAATCGGATCATAACACATTCTTGTAGATAAATCAAATAATCATTCAAATAGCAAACCTCTTGTTCCTTTGAGATATTCTTAATGCTATTTTCTTTTATTGTTCTACAATTTCTTCAGTGGTGTTAATCTCATTATGGTGTGATTGACAACTTACTTTATTGTTCTAATGAATTATGTTGTTTAATAACGGCAAGAACATTATTCTAAGTTATGGATAAAGACACTTAACTTAACTTTTATACGACCACATTCCATAGTTTATCCCTCCCACTGATTTCACCATTCCTAACGAATCTGAATGACCGATTTCTATAATTCTCGTATTATGGTTAAATAGTAAAACTCATACCCTTTGAATCTTTTAGAGCAACCAATAAAGTTACCATAGCTCATTCTAAAATTCAAATTTTGTTCATGTGAATTAAAAATTCTAGCCTTTGTTGGACAACCTTAAACGTTCAAGTATCCTAAGTTCAGGTTCCTTCCTATCCATGGTTCAAATGAAGTATTTGAAACTGCCTTACGAGAAATCAGATTCACATAAATGCAGAGATCTTTAGAGAATTTTTATATTCACTACATGATGGGTATTTTGGAGTTACAAATATACTTTTAACTATATAGATATACGGTTACCTTTCAGCTATCACATTATGCTAAATGGAACAGAGTACCTCTCATAATATTTATCACCTATGTCCTACCTCATGATTTTTACATTATTTTCTATTTGCCCTTTCTACCTCAATAATGTACACCTTAAGAGCATTCATTGATTGAGATCTCCATGAAATAGAAAAGCTAACATAATAGGAAAAGTCATCTATAGATGATAAAATATGTGTCTTATGTCTATATGAAACACTAAGAAGCCCAATAGTTATTGTGACTTACTTCTTTATATATGTATGATTTACTTGTTCTTAATGCAAATCACACGTATAAGAGATTAATAAAATTTCTATCATATATTAATCTCTCAATACGTTTCTTGAAACTATGTTTCAACCGTTAATGTCACAAGATGAAGTATTTTTTATTTATAAGGCTAGTAACCAAAATAAAATTATGATGCAGTATAAGGAGAGTTTTCATTAAAATGGTCATCAAACTTTAGTTCGTTCATACATAATAAAATACCATAACACTATAATTGGTATTTCCCAATCACCATAAAATTTAGTTTAAAAAATTGAAAGACATAACATCAAAATCAAGTTTGGACAAAGGAAACTAAATCCGTAATATTATAGGGAATACAAATGATGACCAATTCGTAAATAATCAACAATAAGTCACAAAGCCCTTTTTTTTTTTAAATACAACTGTAACTTAATTTTTAGAAATTAATGGACTTGTGTTTTCAATAACTTTAAATCTCTCCGCATCTTGGTTATAAACATAAGTAGCTTATAATCAAATCACTTCATAGTTGAGGGACTTACAATTAACTAGGTTTGATTCGAAACATAAAAAATTAGTAACTACTTTTCCCTTTCGAATCACTTCCTACGTTTATGACAAATTTTTTGATAATGCCTCAACCGTTTATAGAAGTGAGATATCATTGTCTATTACTTATTTTCGAGTCTAAAAACATTAGCTGACTCATTCGTATCACATAATGCCAATTTCATGTCCCATTTAGGCTTCCTCTACTTTAATTCTCAAATACTTTAATTGAGTAGGCCAAATATAACATTTCAATGACATCCTCAAGCATTCTACACGCAATAAACATGATAGTGAAAACTCTCGTTTATGGCAACAGGCGTGAATGCGTGATGCGCGGGCGTGCCAAGACTTGTAGCGCCTAACTTTTGATGACGATTGGCCATGAATTGTGACTTCTAACTTGTAAGCGATTGAGTGCAACCCAAAGGTTAAAGATCGCAAGGAGGTTCATGGTTTGCCACACGGTTGTGAACGTAAAATTTCCTAGTCGTATAGGAAATGGATGTAGAAACGTAAAAAAACGTGAACTTTATTACTTCGGGATAATAAAGTTGATTACAGGGAAAGTAAAAGATCCAAACTACTTGATGAAGTAAGTTCGAATGGGGTTGAATACTAGGTATTCGATAGACTACTTTACTAAAAGTAGGAAAGTTTTGTAAGCGTTGAGCTTTGATTAGTGTTGGACCCATTTTCTGTCTTTGATTCTGCTATATATAGGGGCTGCAACATGCTGATTCAGGCCTGAATCCGAATTCTGGATTGCACCATTAGCTGATACGTGTCCCATGATCACTCCACTTTTCATGCATGCTTATTCATGGGCAGTTTTCAGAGGTTAACGGCAGTTATGTTTGCTCATGGGTAGTGGGCCTCTCACACGTTGACATGTGTCCCATGCCTAGGTAAAATATCTCCCCACTTCCCCCTTTTTGTGCTCTTGCATGACACATGGCCAATTGACTTGGTCAATTGGCCTTTGAATTGAAGAAACCCATCTGCTAGAAAGTAACCAACTCCCTACAAAAGTGGACCTTGTTCCTCAAACCAATTTAGCACCTTTTTATGAGCCTAAAACCATAGGCTTGCTTTATGGGTTAGATTAATATTTTCCTCATGGGCCAAATCGTGGGCTGCTTTTCTCATGGGCCGCACGTCTCTTGGGCCCAGATGGAAAAATACCCGTGGCCCAAGAATTACCCAATTAATTTACTTAGCTCTTGGCCCAATTTAATCAAAGAATTGATTAAATGGCCAACCACGGCTAGCCCGATCCATAGTGCCAAAAACGGGTATAAACATTGCCCCCCCTTACGCCTTGACTCTGTTAAGATTAAGGCGTTTGAAAGAGAACAGTTTTTAGCATCCAAATAGACCTTGATGTGTTGAATATTTTACCAGGCCCAAGCACGGCCTAATAATTTTTCCTCTTGAAACGGCTGCAATCATTACAAATCTTCATGTGGGGTTATTATCCATAAAGGAGGTCTCCTTTCTCCTTTAGAACTCTAAAAGCTTCCAAAAGATCTCTTTCCATCCCAAGTTATCTTTGATGTACGCCCAACTTTCATTTAGATAGAAACAAAAATTCAAAAAAGTGGAGAGAAAGAAGGAGGTGGAACACATCTCCCAATCTTTTAAAGCTGGCCTTTTTCTCTCTCCATCATCTTTACTTTCCATCTCCCATCCCTCTCTCTCATCTAGAGCAAGAATAAACCCTAAGCCACCATTGTTAAACCCAAAAAGCTCCGAGCAATGTCGTCTTTCAAGGCTAAACAACCGGCCAAGAGCCCAACCTCCTACACCGATGAAATCAAGAGAATCATTAAAGCCGAGAACCTCTCCATCAACTCCGAAATCCTGATCGACCGGACCCAACCCCGGTCGTCCACTGTAAAAATGGCGCTCGGACCTGCGTTCAATGGTGATTACCCGGAGTCTCTCTATCCATTCTACCCTCTTGCAGAAGAAGCCCTACCATTCGTCTGTATTGCTGCCGATTGGACCGTATATCCCAGAGACATCCCAAATCGGCTCTGGCACAGGCCTGACAAGCAATACATCCAATGGGTCAACTGAGTATCGGCTGTAAAAGAAGGGCTATGGAAGGAGGTAGGAGTATAAGAAGCCATCATGCTCAGCCATCATGCTCAGCCATCACCTCATCAACATGGACAAAGCCATGTTCATGGCTGCGGCTCAATTTTGGTCTGTTCCCTCTAATGCTTTTCACTTTCGTGTTGGTATGATGGGAATCACAATGCAAGATGTTTGCTTTCTTACTAGCCTCCACCCCCATGGGATTAAGGCCGATTGTTTCGTTTCACAAAAAACCCCATCGTTTACGTACCCCGAATCGGCCCAGTTGGCCTATTCTAACTTCTTGAAACACTTTGCTGGTGAGGAGGGAAACGGAATCACTGAGGAGGAACACGTAGGTCTCTTTGTTTAATAGCTGAACAAATGTATCTTCTGCATATCCTCGAATAGGATTACTAAGGAATTTACGGATATTGCCAAGGCATTGGCTTCGGGCCAGAAATTGGCCCTAGCCCCACTAGTCCTCGCACATTTATACCGTGGTATGCAGGAATTGTTGACCAATAAATTTGTTTTTGCTCCTGGACCTCTTTGGATAGTTACACTTTGGCTTTGGTCGTACTTCCCCACGCTGGCCCCCAAAATGAACAAAGTCTCCACACATGCCTATTATGGCCGTCACTACGTAGGCCAAGAACTTCAACAACATGACTTTAACTCTTGCTTCACATACTTTTACCGTGAACTAACCACATTGGGCAAGGGCTATATGCCATTCAAAAGGGAGACCATACCGTTATGGCTGAAAAACCCTCCTGGAGAGCCTGGAGAGGACTTTGATGAACCAAGGAGGTCTGGGCCAACTTCCTCATTTCAAGAGACTTGCTATTTGGCATGGGTATGTCCTCGGCCAACAATAGGTGTGGGACAGAATACTACAACACTGCCCAATTTGCTCAACAATTCGGCCTCATGCAACTCATTCCCGTTCCCCCATACAAGTCTTGTAACGAGGATTTCATTGATAGAGTTATTGTTCCAGAAAAACCCTAGAAGCCATTTGGAACTAGTTTGCGAAGGATGAGGCCACCTTCCAGTTAAGGCCTTACCCTGAACGTCTAGAAAAGTCTCTTCAATTTGAGAAGTGGTGGGCAGCGCACATGGATAGGTATTTTGCCAAAGACCTAAATGGGATTTTGGCGAAAATTACCCCCGAAGCTATCATCGTGAAGGACATTGATCCAGTCAAAAAGAAAAACTCTCTCTCTGAAGGTCTCTCTCCATCTGCCAGCTTGAAAAGGAAACGTACGTCCAAAGAGCTTACTTTCTTTGCTTTATTTACTGTCTCAATTCAGGCCTTTACCATGTTCACTTATGCAATCTCCATTCCAGGTGCACAAGAAGTTACCAAGCCTGACCCAGCAGAAGCTCCACAGAAGAAAAGGCTCAAAAAGCTATCTGATAAAAGACCAACAACTGTACGATCTAATCAACTCTTTCTTTCTTTGCTCAACACTGTGGCCTAGGCCTAATGTATAACCCTACAGGAGAAGGCTGCCGCGATCGCTGGTAGAACCCGAAGCAGCACCAAAACCAGCTCCCCCGAACAGGTTAACATTTCTACCAAGGTATTTCTGTATTAAGGCCTGAACATGTTTTCATCAAGGCCTGAATACTCAACTTGTATCTTTTCCAAACTTTTTGATTTTTATTTAGGCCGAATCAAAAGAAGCTGCTGACCAAGGCAAATCAATCCCAAAAAAGGAACTCAAAAAGACAAAGCCCAAGATGGCCCATTCTAAAAAATCACAAGCAGATGACATCCAGAAGGCCAAATCGAAGAAAAGTGTTTCAATTGCCTTTAGCGATTCTTTTACTGCTTCATTGGAGGTAATACCTTGCGTCTTAGTTTTGAGCTCTCTAATTGTAGGCCCTTTCCTAACAACCTGTCTCTTTATCCTCTGACCATCCCAGGCTACCTCGAACGGCCCCCCAGTCAACCTTGAACATGAAGCCCTGTCCCAAACCCTTGAGAAGTCCAAGGTTTCTCCAATTAACCCTGACCCAACACCCATCCAAAAAGAAGAAATTGTTGAGGAGGCTGCTGACGAAGACATGGAGGACTTCTTCAAAACGGCTGCTAACCTTGTTCAAGTGCCCCCAACCGCCGAAGAAATTGCTGAGGCCAAGGAGGCTTTCAAAGGCTTGATCAAGATGGACATTAGGACGGCTTTTCACCCGGGGAGAGCTTTCTCTTTCAAGAAGGCTCTCGGCATCTTGGCCCGGGCTCAGATCTTTAGTGATGCTGCCGAGACAGTCCTGCAATATTTTCACAAAGACTTCCCAGAGCTACAAAAATCGTATGACGGGGTAGCCCTTGAACTTTCCAAAGTCGAATCAGGCCTTACCGAGATCAGGTATCTTCGCCAAGAAATGAATAAGTGCGTAGACGGCTATGGAGCTCTAAAGGCCCAGATCAATACCATTGAGGAGCAAAAAAACACCTTTTCCAAAAATATTCAAGACTGGGAAGATCAAATCCAAGATTTGAAGAATATGCAAGAGAAAGCCGAAAAGAGCCTGGTGCTACTGGTGACTCAGCAATCAAACCTGGAAGCTCAACAAAAGGAACTGTTTGCTACCTCCAAGGCTGTCAAGATCAAGCTCCAGCCCTTGGTTTCCAACCAACCAGGCCTTCAAACCTCCAAAGAAAGGTTAGAGGCCCAACTCAATGGTCTTGCCACTTCCTGGGATAATCTTCGATCCTGCCTTCTAAATGAATTGTAGGCCATTTTGGCCATTTTGGATAATCTTCATGGTGGCCTAAACAAGTTCAGGCCTTTTATTCCTTTATGGCTTTGATGGTAGTTTTTCTTTAAAATCTCTCATTTCCCACATCGTAGGATAATGATGTTTTAAAAACTTTCCATTAATAGTATGTTTATGCATTCCACCATTCAAATCCATTAAAAGATAAACATTACCTTCAAACACCTTGCAAATTTGATAAGGCCCTTCCCAAGTTGGAGACCACTTTCCATACTTTGAGGTCGATGCGCCTAAGGGGAGAACTGCCCACACTAAATCTCCTTCTGTGAAGCTTTTCCTTCTCACTCTTCTGTTGTAGGCTTTAGCCACTTGGCGCTTCTGAACTAGCATATGGTCTAGGGCTGCTAACCTTACCTCGTCAAGGTCTTCCATTTCCATTAACATGGCTCGGCTATAATCAGCATGACTCAAGCCATGTTGGTATGCAATTCTGGCTGATCTAACCGTTACCTCCATAGGAAGTACGGGGTCAAGGCCAAATACCAACATGTAAGGAGTAACGTTCGTGGCTTCCTTCTTTGAAGTCCTATAAGCCCATAGTGCATCAAAAAGGAGTTCGTGCCAAACCCTTGGATTTTCCTCTACCATCTTCTCGATAATTCCAATCAAGGTTTTATTGGTTGATTCGGCCTGGCCATTCCCTTTCGCGTAATAGGGAGTTGAATGAGAGAGCTATATGTTGAATTGGCTCGCGAAGGCCCGAACCTGTGCACCAAAGAACACTGAGCCTCTATCTGCCACAAAATGTTATGGTATTCCAAACCTATGGATAATTCTCTCCCTCATGACTTTGATCACATCCTGTTGATCCACTGATTTTAATGGAATGGCCTCTGCCCATTTTGTAAAATAATCCGTGGCTACCAGGATGAATCTGTGTTGTTTCGATGATGGGGGATAAATCATCCCGATTATATCTAAAGCCCAGCCTCTAAAAGGCCAAGGCTTCACCACAGCTTGATAATTTGTTGCGGGCGTATGATGCACTGGGCCATGAGCTTGACAAGGCTAGCAACCCTTAGAAAAACGTATACAATCCTCTAAGATAGTAGGCCAATAGTATCCATACCTCCTAATTAGCCACCTCATCTTGATACCAGACTGATGTTCTCCACAAATCCCTTCGTGGACTTTTGCCATTACTCTCATGGCCTCGGTATGGTATAGACACCTCAGTAACAAGTCATCTTCGAGGCCTTTTTTGTACAATTCATCTCCAAGAAGAACATAGCTCATCGCTCTTCTCTTGACCTTTCTGCTAGCCCCCATATGAGGCCTCTTCAAGTAGGCGATAATAGGATTATGCCAATCCTCCTTACCTTCCTCTTCCTCTTCAACTGGAAGGTCTGAAACAAACACTTCTAGGCCTAGACCTCTTCTCTTGACAGAAGGGAGTAACCTTTTATTGACTGTAATGATCTTATGAAGAGTCTCTGGCGATAGCTTCAGGCCTGTTGAGGCCTGAGCCAGGCTGTTTGCTTCAGTATTCATACCTCTTGAGACATGTTTAACAGTTAGGTTGTCAAAGTCTTGATTAACTGCGTCGCTGCCATATAATAAGGAGCTAACTCCTCACTATAGCATTTAAATGTTCCTGCCAAATGGTTAATTACAAGGTTTGAATCTCCAATAACTCTTACTTCTCTAGCCTCAAGATCCCTAATGATTTCAAAGCCTATTACTACTGCTTCATATTCAGCTTGATTGTTTGTATATGGAAAATCAAATTGAAAGTATAGCTCTGTTCTCAGGCCTTGAGGAGAAATGATGATGGCTCCACAGCCTGAGACCATTTGAGTTTTTGATCCATCGAATAGAAGAGTCCAAGGCATGAGTGAGATTTCAAATGTGCTCAGTCCTATATCAGATTCTTTGCCGATATGCATGCAAGGATGATCAGCAAGAAAATCTGCCAAAGCCTGACCCTTTACAGCCTTTTGAGGGATATATCGAAAACTGAACTCCATTAAGGCCAAAAACCATTTACCTTTTCGGCCTCACATGATTGGTCGAGAAAGTAAGTACTTAATAAGGTATGTTTGACTCATAATGTAAACCCACAACAAGAAGCATGTAGTGCCTTAATTTTATTGTTGCAAAGTACAAAGCAAGACATAACTTTTCAATAGGAGTATACCTCCTTTTACAAGGAGTTAACAGCCTACTTAAATAATACACAGCTTGCTCTTTCCCTTGCTCATTGTTTTGTGCTAAAAGGCATCCAATAGAACTTTCTGCAGCAAAAATGTAGAGCTTCAAAGGCTTGTTCTTGATGGGAGGCATGAGGACTGGAGCTTTTGCTAAGTAGCCTTTGATCTCATCAAAGGCCTTCTGATGATCCGCCTCCCAAACAAAAACGTCTTCATCCTTCAGCTTCAAAAGTTGAGAAAAGATCTGAACCTTTCCTACTAGATTTGGCATAAACCTTCTCAAAAAGTTGAGTGATCCTTAAAGCTTCTGCAGTTCCTTCTTGGTAGTAGGAGGCTTTGCTTCCATAATTGCCTTGGCCTTATTCCCGTCAACTTCAATCCCTCTATTGTGAACTAAAAACCCAAGGAACTTGCCTGCGGAGATTCCGAAACCACTCTTTAAGGGGTTGACCTTCAAATCAAATTGTTGCATCCTCAAAAACAACCTCCTTAAGTGCTCCAAGTGTTCTTCATATGTTTGGGACTTAACCACTATATCATCGATGTAAATCTCCATGAAACGGGCAATAAAATCATGGAATATAGCATTCATTGCTCGCTGAAATGAAGCACCTGCATTTTTTAGGCCGAAGGGCATTACAACCCACTTAAAGGTTCCCAAAGCTCCGAGACACCTAAAAGCGGTCTTGGCCGTATCGGCCTCGTCGATAAAGATCTGCTTATAACCAGAATGGCCATCCATAAAAGACAAAACCCTATGGCCGGATGCCCCATCTACCAACAAATCCGCAACTGGTTTTGGATATTCATCCTTTGGAGAGGCCAAATTTAGATTTCTGAATTCCACACACACTCTAATTTTACTATTCTTCTTAAGGACTGGCACCACATTAGAGAGCCAAGTAACATACCTAGTCGTTTGTATAAACCCAGCATTGAAAAGGCATTCGATCTCCTCTTTCACTTGTAAATAGACCTCATTGGACATCCTCCTTGGTGGCTGTTTGAAAGGCCTGAACCCCGCTTGGATAGGTAACTTGTGTTCCACCAAATCTCTAGATAGGCCTGGGAGTTCGTCATAGTTCCAGGCAAAACAAGACTTGAATTCCATTAAGAGCTGAATGAGCTTTCTCTTCACGTCCTCTGGCATGAGTTGACTAATATATACAGGCCTAGGATTTTCTGAATCTCCTAGGTTAACTTCTTCCAAAGGGTCTTAGACATCAGCTTTCAAGTGACCCAACTTGGCCGGGGCTGCCTCGAGGTCTTCTAACCGAATCTCATCCAAGTCCTCTTCCAAATTGTCATCTTCATTGATTACTTCGGTTGCTGAAAACTCGCGTTTTTGGCAGCAAGCGTGAATGCGTTGAGCAAGGGCGTGCCAAGACTTGTAGCGCCTAACTTGTTGTGAAGATTCCCATGAATCTTGATTTTTATCGTAAGAGCGATTGCGTACGACCCAAAGGTTAAAGATCGTGAGAAGGTTTGTGGTTTGCCACACGGTTGTGGACTTTAAATTTCCTAGTCGTATGGGAAATGGAACGTGAAAACGTGAACTTTATTACTTCGGGATAATAAAGTTTGTACAAGAAAAGTAAAATTCAAACTACTTGAAGAAGTTAGTTCGAATGGGGTTGAATACTAAGTATTCGATAATCTACTTTACTGAAAGTAGGAAAGTGTGCTTCGCTGGGAAGACTTTGGTTGTAAGCGTTGAGCTTTAATTGGTGTTGGACCCATTTTTTGTCTTTAATTCTGCTATTTATAAGCAAAACAGCAAACTGATTCAGGCCTGAATCCGGTTTCAGCATTGCACCATTGATTGACATGTGTCCCACAATTTACTCCACTTTTCATGCATGCTTGATCATGGGCAGTTACTCAGAGGTTAATGGCAGTTAAATCTGATCATGGGGAATGGACCTCTCATACGTTGACATGTGTCCCATGCCTAGGGAGAAATATCTCCCAACTTCCCCCCTTTTTGTGCTCTTCGTGACACATGTCCAATTGACTTGGTCAATTGGCCTTTGAATTGAGAAAAATCCCAATTGCCAGAGAACAACTAATTCCCTACAAAAGTGGACCTTGTTCCTCAAACCAAACCGGCACCATATTACAAGCCTAAAACCGTGGGCTACATCCATGGGTCGAACCATCATTTCCCCCATGGGCCAATCCCTGGGCTACACTCTTCAAGGACCTTGGGCCATAATTAAATATGGGCTGCGTATCACTTGGGCCCAAATGGAACAATACCCATGGCCCAAGAATCACCCAATCAACTATTCAACTCTTGGCCCAATTTAATTAAAAGAATCCCAATCACGGCAAATCCGATCTACGGTGCCAAAAACGGGTATAAACATTGCCCCCCCCTACGCTTTGACTCTGTTAAGATTAAGGCGTTTGAGAGGAACACAGTTTTTGGCATCCAAACAGATCTTGATGTAAACAATAATTTATCAGGCCCAAACGTGGCCTAATATTTTTCCTTTTTGAAACCGACCGCCATTATTATCAGATCTTTATGTGGGGCTCCTATCCATAAAGGAAGTCTCCTTTCTTCCTTGGAACTCTAAAGGCCTCCAAAAAATCCCTTTTCAACCCAATCATTCTCGTTGCATGCGCAGCCTTAATTAAGATAGAAACAAAAATTCAAAAAGTGGAGAGAAAAAAGGAGGCGGTGCATATCCCCAAAACTTTTTGAAATCTACTCCCCAGTTCCCAACATCTGCCGTCTCATCATCAAAGCTGGCCTCTCTCTCTCTTCATCTTCACATCTCGCTGCCCATTTCTCTTTCTTTCATCCATAGCCGAAACAAAAACCCTAGCCACCATTAGAGAACCTAGAAAGCTCCAAATAATGTCGTCTTTCAGAGCTAAACAACCGGCCAAGAGCCCAACCTCTTACACCGATGAAATCAAGAGAATCATCAAAGCCGAAAATCCCTCCATCAACCCCGAGATCCTGATCGATCGAACCCAGCCCCGTTCATCTACTGCTAAGATGGGGCTTGGGCCTGCTTTCAATGGCGACTACCTAGACTCGCTTTACCCATTCTATCCTCTTGCAGAAGAGGCCTTGCCGTTCGACTATATCACCGCCGACTAGACCGCATATCCAAGGGATATCCTTAATCAGCTCTGGCCCAGGCCCGATAAGCAATACATCCAATGGGTCAACCGTGTAGCAGCTGTGAAGGAAGGATTATGCAGGGAGATCGAGATATGTGAAACCCTCATGCTCAGCCATCACCTCATTGATATAGACAAAGCCCAGTTCATGGCTGCGGTCCAATTCTGGTCAGTTCCCACTAACGCTTTTCACTTTCGTGTTGGCATGATGAGTGTCACAATGCAAGATATTGCTTTTCTCACCGGCCTTCACCCTCATGGGATTAGGTCCGATTGTTTCGTTTCATAGAAAACCCCCTCCTTTACATACCCAGAATCAGCCCAACTGGCCTATTCCAACTTTTTGAAACATTTCGCTAGAGAAGAAGGAAAGGAGGTTACTGAGGAGGAGCACGTGGCTCTCCTCATTTACTGGCTAAACAAGTGTATTTTTTGTGTTTCCTCGAATAGGATTACCAAGGAGTTTACTGACATTGCCAAGGCCCTGGCTTCGGGCTAGAAATTGGCCCTAGCCCCGTTAGTCCTCGCACATTTATACCGTGGCATGTAGGAATTGCTAACTAATAGCTTTGTTTTCGCCCCTGGCCCTCTTTGGATCGTCACATTATGGCTTTGGTCTTACTTCCCCACACTTGCCCCCAAAATGAATAAAGTCTCTACACACGCATGTTACGGCCGACATTTTGTAGGCCAAGAGCTTCAACAGCATGACTTTGGTTCTTGTTTCACCTACTTTTACCGTGACCTAACCACGTTGGGCAAAGGTTACATGCCATTTGAAAGGGACACTGTGCCTCTATGGCCGAAAAACCCCGCTGGGGAGCCTAGAGAAGATTTTGATGAGCACAAGGAGGTCTGGGCCAGCTTCCTCATTTCGAGGGACTTGTTATATGGCATGGGTATGTCTTCGGCCAACAACAGGTGTGGAACGGAGTATTATAACGCTGCCCAATTTGCTCACCAATTTGGCCTCATGCAACTCATTCCTGTTCCCCCATACTTCTCCTGCGATGAGGACTTCATTGAAAAAGTAATTGTACCGGAGAAAACCCTAGAAGCCATTCGGAACCAATTTGCGAAGGATGAGGCCATGTTTCAGTTAAAGCCTTACTCTGAACGCCCAGAAAAGTCCCTTCGATTTGGGAAGTGGTGGGCAGCATATGTGGATAGGTATTTTGCCAAGGACTTAGATGAGGTTTTTGCCAAGATTACCCCTGACGTTATAATGGTGAAGGATGTTGATCCCATCAAGAAAAAGACTTCTCGCTCTGAAGGTCCCTCTCCATCCGCCAGCTTGAAAAGAAAAGGTATGTGCAAAAGACTAGCTTTCTTGCTTTACTCGCTGTTCAATTCAGGCCTTTACTATACTTATGCAATTTCCATTTCACGTGCACAAGAAGTTAGCAAGCCTGAGACAATGGGAGCCCCACAAAAGAAAAGACTCAAGAAGTTATCTGACAAGAGACCAACCACTGTATGATCTGATCAACCCATCCTTTCTTTGCTCATCATTATGACCTAGGCCTAAATGTATAAATCTGCAGGAGAAGATGGTTGCAATCGCTGGGAGAACTCGAAGCAGTACCAAAACTAATTCTCCTGATCAGGTT
>BPLS01027747.1:0-24418 GCA_019656275.1 Rhododendron kiyosumense
AAATGGGAGCTAGCTAGCTAGTATACGTATTGTTGGATTAGACAGTTGTTTATACCCATTTTTGGCCAAAATTCATAAAATCAATTTGTTGGTTAGAAGAAGGCCTTGAATGATGGTTTCAAGCCTTGAAAAGCCTCATGATCGGTCATCCACGAAATCAGGCCAATTTGAAGGCCACTGATGGAGTTGAGTTTGCAAAGGCATGGGCCAAATTAATGCCTAAGATTTCGTCATCACAAGACCAAGCCCAAGATTGGCCGAAGACTTGGGTTGACCCACTAGATCTAAGTGTTTTATCCAAGCCCAGGTCAGTTCTTAGAAATAATAATGCCTTCTAAGTGGGCCTCAATCAGTTAAAACACAAGTTTTCTTTCTAGATTTGGGCTCGCATGGCTTACAAAGAAATTCGAGGCTCATAATTCACCTTGAGTTCAGGCCCAATTGATAGATGGGCCTAATTCCATACAAGTGTCACATATGGCCTGTTAATTGGCAAGGAAAAGGCCTCAAGCTGCTCACAAGCAGCTCAAAGGCCTAGAAGCTCCTCCCTAGCAAGCTGCTCAAGCAGCTCAAGGGCTAAGCTGCTCACAAGCAGCTCAAAGGCCAAGCTGCTCACAAGCAGCTCAACCAGGCCTGCGTTTTTTGCCTTGGTGGGCCCAAATATCCCTTTTTTACAAGCATCCATGCATGCAAACAGCTCAACTAGACCAAGACACGTGGCAGCCATGCATGGAGACATCCAAAGCAGCTCACAAGCAGCTTAGGCCTGCACAAGCAGCTCAAAGGCCTAGAATGTTCTTACTGGACAGACCTGGGTAAGCTGCTTACAAGCAGCTCAAGGTCTGAGTGGACCCCATCCTTCAGCATAAAGCAAGACCAAGGACAGGTGGCATACATGCAGCCCCTTGGAGCTGTTGGATAGTGATTCATCCAGACCTAAGCAAGCTGCTCACAAGCAGCTCAAAGGACTGGATGCAGAAGTTCCTTTTACTCTTTTACAAAGTTTTATGCAGAAAAGAAGGGCTTTTCAGGCCTTTACCACTTCCTTGGAGTAAAAGGCACGTTTTGCTCAGAGAACACCCCTCATTGGACCATTTTGAAGCTGCTCAAGGCCTGTGACTCCTATAAATCCCAGTTTTGGAGGCCTTGGCCAGGGTCCACGACCATCAAAGCCCCCGGCTTACTCAATTTGCATTTAAACTATTTTTATCTTTCGGTCCCCGACCAATCAAGCCCCCGGCTTACCCAATTTATCTTTCAATTATCTTTACTTTCCCGTTCAATCTAGCCAAGCCTAGATTTTATTTCATTTCCTTGTAATCAGACTTTGTTAAACCGTTAATAAAGTCCATTTATTTCTGTTTTAGGCCTTGCTCTACATTTCTTTCCATTCTTCACACGATTAGGAAATTTTTAAGTCCTTAGCCCGCAAAGGCAAACCACGAACCTCCATACGGCCTCACCCCCTTAGGTCGTACGCAATGGTCTGTACGAAGTCAGATTGAGGCTTCCAGGCCTTGATACGAATCTGCGCAGCAATCCTGCCCTGACACGCCCGCATCAGGCCTAGAACTGCACTACTTGCTGTTCCTAGGCCACTTGTTATTTTTCGGAAACAAACAACAGTTAGCGCGCTAATTTTACCGAAAGAAAGGTAGAAGGACTTTTATGTGTATTTTTTGAGTGGAAATTCTTATACAAGCATATAATTTATGGTCGTCTTCCTCTTAGTCATTTATGAAGGCCGGATCGACGGTTTTTCGGCTTCCATTTTGGGGTTTAGCCGGCGACGGGATTGGCAGTTGGTAAGGTTCTCTGATCCTCTGTCTCTATATCCCCTTCTTTTTTTGGACCCCCTCCCTCTCTGTGGTTGTTCTTGCTTTGCCGTTGTATCTCCCGCATTCCCCGGTCCTCTCGGTTGTGTTTCATCCACGTCTCCGATCCATCGCCGACCTTTCTCTTGGGTTTTCCCGGTTCTCAGCCTAATAGCTAGCTAGGTGGATCTGGTGGTCGTGGGCATGGTTGGTGTCGATCCCCGCTAGTTGCATTGTTAGATTAGAAGCATTGATCTTCGCCTAACGGCTTGGCAAGCTTCCGTGACAGACTAGTGGTGCGTGTTTGGTGTCTTCTCCGGTGGTGGCCAATGGTGGCGTGGGGTTTTTTCTAGAGCATCACTATTTCGATCGTTTGGTGGTTCTACGTGTCTGGTGGTTTGGCCGCCGGTGGTGGAAAGGCGTTGCTTTGAACAATCACAGAAGTTTAGGGTTGGTTTTAGGTATTCTTGGGCTCGATTTAGTGAGTTAGATTTTCAAGAGGTTTTGGGCTTTTATTTTTTAATCTGGGCATTTGTAGCCCTTTGCTTGTGTTTGATTTGTATTGTTATATCTGGGATTTGAGGCATTTAAGTGTTTGGGAGTCATGCCCTCTTACTGTAGGGCTTTGCCCTTTAATCCAACTTTGATTGGATTCCACTCCCATTTTTTCCCGATCTTGAAGTACTCTTTATCAAGTTCTCTAATAAATTGTTATTTTGTCGATAAAAAAAACATATAATTTACGAATTAATATTAATTGAACATATTAAGCAAGATTAACAAACCGATTGTTGCCAGCCCAAAATTGGGTAAAATTGGACGTTCCATCCCTTCGAAGAGAAGTTGCACCGTTTTCTCTTTTTTCCGGTCTTGTTCTAATTAAGATCATAACCACTTGAAAAGTCATTCTCTTCTATCTTGTTCTTATGGTTGTTACAGGTTTGGTTATACAACAAATGTGGCTATGCATTTATGGGAGAGCAGGATAGCTTTCATTTCCACAGTGATCTATCAAATATTTCGGACCCCAATTTCGTGAACCGAGTACCCATAGTACTTGATTTTGCAATTGGAAGCCAAAGTTGTGCTAAAGCCCAAAACTCAAGTGCATATTTGTGCTTGCCAAATAATAGTTTGTGCACTGATAATACGGATAGTGGCTCTGGAGGATATCTTTGCACTTGCGAAAATGGTTATGAGGGCAATCCTTATCTCAGTCCTGGATGTACAGGTTTGGCTATGCTGTTTTTGTTTTTCCAACTCATAATGCTATGTGGTAAAACTCATACATAAAAAAAGAAGACCCAGAGATTTTTTGAAGAAAGCAAGCATGCATCTCTGATTTCAAATGTCATGCTACTAGCTAGTAGTACTGTATCCATATTACGTTTGAGATTGGGTGGCATTTTGTCAATATCTTAGAGCAAGTAAATCACTTATTAGCAAAAATGACTATGAACAGTTCTTATTTTATCTTTTACACATCTATATTTTTTTCAATATTGCATTAATACTCTCTATTTTACCTACCTTCTATTATTATAATATGAGTTTCATACCTACCTCTAATATTTTACATTTGTTCCTAATTTAAAATAAAGTAATGTTAGAGAGTGAAGGCAGAAGAGAGAGGAGAGAGTGAATGAGGTGGGAAAAAAATAATAAAGTATAGGATACCAAATGAATAGTGCCTCAGGATATATACCGATATTGCTTGGCCTAATGTAAAATAGAAAGGGTTTACCGAAACTTCTGCGAGTAGATTTTCTTAGTTTTCACTTTTCACTAGGTAGAATACCTTAATATTCCCTTTTTGCTATTCTTATGTACATGCTCTTAATAGTTTTGTTTGACGATGAGTAAAACTAGTTAGCAACCACCATTAAGGGGTGAACTAACAACCATGTCCTTTTTTCTTTTGAAAAATTTCTATTATATCTCTCCCACCTTACATGCAAGGAAAGTTTGGTACAGTCTTTCTAATTTTAATTTGGATAATTCTAACCTTTGATTTAGGATTATGTTTTAATGAAAACCTTCAAACCGTTGCCTTCCTGTTTTTTTTTTTTTTCACGGAAAAAATATGCATGTGCCTCTCACATTACCAAAGGGGAGGGGCATAATGGCCAATTCCCTCCCTCCCTCTCTCCCTTGGAGAGAACAATTCCTCCCAAATTCTCCGCCCAAACCCGTCTCCAACCACCGCCGCCATCTCCCATCACTAAAGGTCCCACCGCCCACCTCCACAAAAAATTCGAATTCCCAAATCTGCTCTCTACTGCAATCATCAACAATGGCACAATAGTAGTAGAGCACCTTTCTTATAAAAACTCGTTGAACTATTATTCTGAACCTTCGAATTCACCGTCATCGTTATCATCGACTTCAAGAAGGGGTAATAACGGTAGGATCGACGGAGCGAGTCAACGGCGGTTATCGTCGATATCCTTGTCGTTGTCTTCTGGTTCATGATTGGCAGTTACAAGTACGATGGCAGGTGTGTCGGAATCGGAAAAAGGTAGGGGTTCTAAGGGGGGTGGCTGAGGCAGAAAGCTCCCCAAGGGGAGAAGTATGAGGAGGTGAAGGAGTCTTTGTCTCGATTGAAACTCAACACTGTGCGTGAGAAAGCTCAATGTCCCAACATTGGAGAGGTATTCATTACTTTCATTTTCATTCAGTCAGTCAATTTTGAGAAGAAGTTAGGAAATAAAACCCTCTCCCAAATTGGTTCTATGGTGGTGGCGGTAGAAAAAAAGGGTAGGGAGAGAGGGTTTAATTTGGTGTAGAGGTGGGTACGTGGTGGGGGCTTTGGTGATGAGAGATGGTGGTGGTGGTGGTGGTTGGAGATGAGTTTGGGCGGAGAATTTTTGGGAGGAATTTTTCTCTCCAAGGCAAAGGGAGGGAGGGAATTGGCCATTGTACCCCTCCCATTTGGTCATATGAGAGTCACATGAATGTTTTCCATCCAAAAAATAAATGGAAGGCAATGGAGGGTTCACATTGAAACTTATCCTAAATCGAGGGTTAGAATTGTCTAAATTTAGAAGGACCCCAATGTAGCTTCGTGTAAAGTCGAAGAGATAAAACAGGAATTTTTATTTATTTTTGTTCCTTCTACATTGAGCTAACAATGATCGGGTATATTCAAAATCGAGATCTATGGACCATATGTTGGAATTCACTGATGTGGGTGATGATGATGGCTGGCCAAAGTCAAGAACTAAATAGGCTTGGCAGCCTTTTTGGACTTTGTTGTAACCTCACGCGTGAATAGCATTAGTTGCTCAGTCAGAGGGCGAGTCTTGAGAGGGGGAGCCCGTTGTGGCTCTCCCCGGAGAGTTTTTCAACTTGTATATCTTGGGTATACAAATACGAGGGAGTTTTCTCTGAAATTTGAGCCTGAGTGTTGTGTGTGTGTGATCCCTGGATCCTAACACCATAATGATCCGTGACCAAAAATCACACCAGTTTTAAAATCATATATCACGGATATCAATTATTATTTCTTTGTGTAAAATTATATAGGCGCCGGTTCCGTTCACACCCATTTCGACAAGATAACGGTTTGAAACATCATAGTTGGACCCGAAACAAAATCGGGTGATCAAATGGGTGTGAGCAAAACCGCCCCAACTATATATGATCGTGTAGTGCTTTTATTTCTGGAACATATTAATGTTTTTTTGGGTAAGTCAAAATTTTATAACACGAAAGGAGCAAAAGCTACACAGGGGCATCCCCTGGAAACCTGTACGGCTGTACATCAAAAGGCCTAGCAGTGTTACAGTCAGCATTAACAAATGTTATGCACGGCAGCCAAGCATCACAAAGACCTCGATTCTAGGCCAAGAATTTCACCGTTGCCCAGGAGCAGCCACATCTCTAGACCTGAAAAATTAGTGCACTGTTGGCTTGTATTATTATTATTATTATTTTTTTTTTTTTGGGTAAGTGGCTTGTATTATTTTGGATAGAGCTATCACGCAATCTTGATCGTTACATAAATATAGGTATTGAAATTCAAAAATCTCTCTCTATCGCCCCATAGTTAAGATATTACTTGACTTATTGATTGGTCACGATTGGGATTTAAGGCTCAATTTGGTTAGGTTTGGTTTGGCTATGATTGCTATTTCTTGATCTTAACAAGCAATGGGAATGGTGGTGTTTTTCTTTGATGAATTGGGTTTCACAATTAATCGGGAGAAAATACGCGTTATTCTTATAAAAAAAATTAGGGGTAAATTTCATTAACCTCTTGAGGTTTTTAACAAATGCAACGACCTCGCATGAGGTTTTCTAAATGAGACTATTATTGTTCAATATAGTTAACAAATTCAGAAAGTTATTATAATTAAGATTTCGGTGGGAAAGTTGTATTTGGAAGAGGAATGAAGGTGTATTTGAAAAATAGAGATAGAGAAATAGAGAATTGTAGTTGGAGTATGAATGAATAGTGGCATTCGATCTCTATACTGTAGACACCCTATTCTGGACTATCTAGATCAGCACGTTTGAGGTCTTTTTGTTACCCGTATGATGATAAACAGTTGAAAACTCTCCGAGGTCGATGGAAGGTCGTGAGCTTTGAGTGTTGGACCCTCCTCTTTCAAACCATTTCAAACCCCTTCAAGCCCTTCAAATCCAGAGCCAGATAAGCCTCAGCAAAACCGTACCTTGCTTACGCCAGCTCCTGCTTGGCGTGCGCCAAGAAATTGCCACGTGTCGGACATCAACCGTTGACTGAGTTTGACCTGGCGCACAGTAGGATGTAGGTGGCGTACGCATGGTCAAGGCCGGTCAAATCACCGCTTTTCTGTCACGTGCTCGAGACTTTGTAACTACCAAAGTACAGTGCGAAGCCTCCTGATCATTACACTCTGCAGGGTCGTCCCCCTCTCTCTCCTACACACCCCATCACCTAGTCCCATGCATTTAATGCATGGGAGGCTCCTTCTAACCTAACCAAGGCCTCTAACCCTAGTTGATCAGCCCTGATCTCAGCCCTCTCTCCTCTATAAATGCAACCCCTTGCATTCATTTGCAAGGGTTAACCACATTGAAGAAGCCAAGTCTTTTCTCTCTTCTCTCTCTTGTTCTTGCTCTCCCTTTGAAAGAGTGAGAGATAGAGAAGCTCTATACACCCTACACCATTGACCAGCCACCATACATCCTCCATCTTCAACTCCTAAAGCTCACATCCTTCCCTCCATCTCTTGCACCAAAGGTATACCACCTTTGTGTTGCTTTCTGTTTTCAACTCTTGAGGGGAACCAGAAGGGTTCTGGCTAGTAACTGATACTAGCCCAGACCCCTCTCCGGTAAAATAAATCAGTTGTGGAGGACAAACCATGGCGCACGCCAGCTTCATCTGGCCGTACGCCACCTTTGGCTGTATGTGCACAGCTGGCGTGGGGATCATGAAACGTCCATTCGTTGCTTATTTTCTTTTCTGTCATCACCTTCTAGCATGCTAATAACCAGCTTATTACTTTCTGTATTTTAGAACTGTTCAAATGTAGCTTTCAATACCCTTATCTTTCCTGCTTTATAAGGCCTCTGGGGTATTTCTGGTCATGTTCCAGAACCCAGATGATGTAAAGCCAAACACTGGACAGCATGCAAGCCTGGCGTACGGTCCCTTTGGGGTGGCGTACGGCATGTTGTCACAGACCAGTGCCTGGCCCTTACATCACAGTTCAATCCTGGTCTCTTGTTCCTCCCCACTCTGTTTATGGGGTCTGCCTTGTTATTTTCATGGCTCTTATTTACTCAAGCTATATTATAAACTGCGTGGTTTGTCCTGGGTGTGCACTGGTCCATTCCAGAGCCCAGAGGGTTGAGAGTAAGAGCTGTAGGAATCAGTAGGGTAGTGTACGCTAGCTTTGAGGTGGCGTGCGCAGGGTGTGTTGGCGTGTAGTGGCCTGGCCATTGCGTGCCAGCATGTTACCTGTTCACGCGCCCGACGAGTAGCGTACATCATCCCGTCGAAACTGTTCATAGTGCTTGTTCTCAATCTATATCCTTACGTTCAAATTCAATTCAAGCAAGCAAACCATCATCCATAAACATTTTGTCATATAAACTGCAACTTGTTACGGTTTTAACCCCCCATTAACTGTTCCCCCGCCCTAACTGGCTAAAAATGATCAAATGAGAGAAAAATGCAAATGTTTTATAAAATGCCCGAGTAGAGACCGATCTCTGGATTGGGCGAGAGGGGTGCCATAAAACCCTTCCCCTCTCGTAACCTGGCTCCCGAACCTCAGATATTGAAGGTGATGATGGACCAGTCTACGCCTTTTCAAATCAAATCAAACTTTTTCAAATCAAAGCAAAACGTAGCAAGCGTTCTCGAGTTCGGTTCCTTGGGTGCTTCACCGCTAAAACCCGAGTGGCGACTCTGAATCGAAGCGTTTCGCCGCGCTATTTTCCAATAGGGCCGCCCCCAAACAAATTAACCTTTGCAAAACCAAAATTGGGCGATTTTTGGGGCATGTGCCCACAGTGGCGACTCTGCTGGGGACATTTACGTTAATTAGTATTTGGCGCTTAACACATGAAAGAACAATTCTCAAAAGCTTGTCAAAACAGTACGCTCCGCGCTGCTGAAGAACGGAATGGTAACGTAACAGGATCTCAGCATCCGACCAATCCAAGCTGGGGCTTTTACTATTGTTCACTTGTGTATTTTTCTCCAAGTATTGATTAATGAAAGTGAGCCAAGCTTCAAAAGGCATTTCCAAAACCTTACGTTTCTCTCTCATTTTAATCATTTTTCGGCACTTCTCCATTTGCATCGATGTTGGATAAGCCCCGTTGAGGCGTTTTGGGTAACCGGCACAGTTTACTGGAGCCCGAGGTCCTCGAATGCCCAACAACCTTGGACGATGATAAGTCGTAATACCATTCGACCATCGCTTTGCTGCACGCATTGCAATGGGAGGTATGCCGCGGCTTTAGTCAGAGGAACCCCTTTAAGCCAAAATCGGCCTCTGCATGCGTACAAAGCACTAGAACCTTTCAAACTCAGACAGGAACCTACAGGGTAGGATTACTTGCATCTAACCCCCATAAACTGTCTATGTGTTACTGCTTTCCTTATCGCATGCCTGTACATACATCCATCCCGCTTTGCGTAGGAGCATGCTAGGGCGGCTTTTTAGGTCTGTCTCGAGTTCGTCTCGTGGCTGTTAGGACCTTGCCATGGACCGATGAAGAGTCGTGCATCTCGATGTTGCGCGTTATCAATTTCCAAAATCCTTGGGTCAGCGAGACTTTGGGAAATCAGGACTGTTTAAGTCAATTGTCTAAACCTAGTCGAACTTTCAAACAGAAAATCAGGAACAACGAAGAGAATGTCGTGATACCCACACCATCCAGGTTAAAGTGCTAATCACTTACACCATCAAGGCTCCGGCACAGTGCTGCTTACGCCACCTCGGTTATGGTATCACGCCATCTGCACCAAGTTGTTTCGACCTCCAAAGTTGAAACTTCGAAGAAGGAGCAATCAAAAGGCTTAGGTTGTCTTGACATTCTTTGGTGTCCATCGATTCAAAGCAAGGATACACCGTCGAAAAGAAATCCGAGGATTCCATGGCAGCGTCCTAACAGCGTGAGTTGGACTCCCTCTAGTGTTAGAGTCTAGGAGGACACCGACGACGTTGGCATGCCCATTTCTTTCAATTCTTTTCAAAATAAACTGTGGCAGGCTGTCATTGAGCCCATCTATTTTGCTGTTTAGCCGAACCATGGGGAGCTTCGAAATCAAGAGCCAAACCTGCTTGGGAGCGTCCGTTGGGTCTGTTTGAGGGTCTCTTTGGGGGACTGTTTCTCTGCTCATCACAACGGAAGCTCAGCTCTGCACTCTGTCAAGGGAGGATTCGCCACTGACCACGCCGCACGAATCTCCTCCGTCCTCTCCATCTCCACCCATAGCTCCAAAATCGATCAAGACAGAAATCCTAGACATGGCAGATGTTCCGCCACCGAATCTTACCACAATTCTAGCCGACCTCCAGCACAACCTCGCCATCATGCAGCAAAGGGCCGACCAAGCCGATACTACTATGACCAATCTGCAGGCTCTTATCAACGAGAGGCTCCCAGCTGGAAGGATAGAAGGCGAAAGGCAAGAACGCGAAGGCCCCGCTGGGGAGGACATTCCGGCCGAACAGCCTGCTGCGAATCCCGAAATGGCTGCCCTGATCGCCAAGATGGCCAAACTAGAAGAGTCAGTTGCCAAGTCCGAAAGAATCAACGCCGGAGGTTTGGACATGGACCGCCTCTGCCCCTTTCCAAATGCACGGCTCCCGGAAAGGTTCAAAATGCCCGACTTTGCAAAGTTCGACGGGACGGGCGACCCGAAAACACACCTGCTAGCTTACCACGGTGCAATGAAACTGCATGGGGTCGAAGAAGAGGCAATGGCCCAGTTGTTCCCTCAGATTTTGGCCGGCCCAGCTTTTCAGTGGTTTTTGTCTCTCGATGTCTCCAAGCGCAGGACATGGGAAGACATTGGCGCGGCCTTCTTCACCCAGTACAGCTACAACTCCCAACTCAAAATGACCACCCGAGAGTTGGAGTCCACCAAAATGAATGCGAAAGAGTCTTTTGCGGACTTTATCAAGCGTTGGAGGACTAAGGCTGCTGTTATGACTGATCAACCGAGTGAGAAGGACCAAATCCGTATCATCTCCCGTAATCTGCAGCTCGACTTTGCTAAGAATCTGGTACTAGTCCAAGGGGCCGATTGGGACACCTTCTTTGAATCCGGCCTTGCCATTGAAGAAGCTCTCCAAACTGGGGTTCTGCCGCGTAGCGACCCTCCATCTTCCTCCTCGGGATCCAAGGCCAAAACTCGTGCTTACCCGGGGAGTAGCGCTGCTTTGTTCGGCAATAACAGCTATGCCAACGCCACATCTGCCGGTGGCAGCACTACTCAAGATTCCAACCACATTGCTGATGTCAATCAGGTCCAAGCCCCTCCAAAGCCCCGAAACCGCAACCAACCTCGGAACTTCACCAAGTTTGAAGCTCCACTGTCCCAAGTGCTAGAAAGGTTGACCAAATCCGGTCACCTCAAACCGCTGGATCCAACTCTGCTACCCCAAAATCCATCCTCTAGCCACATCCATTGGTATCTTTCTGTGCCTATCACCAGATGCCTGGTCATTACACCGACTCTTGTTATCGCCTCCGTCATGCGATACAAGATTTGGTGGATAGCGGAACCATTCCTACCCCTCCTAAACCCAACGTGATTACCAACTCCATGCCGCAGCACAACGGCCACCCTCAAATCAACCAAATCAACCTTGCCTCCACTATAATCCAACCTAGCTCCACCATATTCAACCCCACTGACCATATAACCCCAACCTTCCGCCCCAAGCCTGTTGTGGCTTTCCCGGAGGACGTCAGTGTCAATATGCTAACCGTCAGGTGGAACCTGGAGGACAAAGCAAGAGAGTGGGAAGAGTTCGCTCACGACTGGGATGGGCAGTATCACTTGGGTTTCCCTCAGAATCCCGTGGTCGATCAACAGCAATTAAACCAGTGGGAGGAGGAATGGATCGCAGCACGAGCCGACCCGTTAGATGGCCTGTCGCTGTTCATACTTTTCTACCAACCAGAGCCGGTCTTGCCCGAGGAGGAAGACAAGGAATACGTGTGGGGTGTGGAGCCCGATGTTGTACAACCCATCGAACTTCAGGGCATGAGAGAAGTCAACACTAGCAACGACATAGATGAGCAGTACTTGGACTTTTACGTCGAAAAGGAGAGTGCTTTCGATAAGCCCCGCCGGCTGGGAGCCTTCCTGCCTTTGATCGATGCACTTTCGGATGCTGTGCACGAGTATGACCTTGTGGTGGGGCCAACCTTCAACATCGTCCCTTTGGATCAGCCACGTCCCTTGGTAGCTCCGAGTGAGGACTGCTCAATCATGGTTCTCAATGCGCCACCCGATGATCTGTGGGATGTCGATGAGATTGTCGACCTAAACACGAACCCCCTCCTAGATGACTTGTGGAAGGATGACCGAGTGGTCGACATGCAAGTTGGAGACGAGATCTGGACTGTCAACACCGCTTTAGTAGATGGAGGCTTCTGGGACGTACCATTTGTCACTAATCCGGGGACACCTTTTGAGGAGGCTGCTGCACAGGATCCGGCTTTTTGGGAAGGACAAGTCATGAGCGATTTGGAATGGGTTACGGCTCCGGACCAGGTTGCATTGATCGACAAGGGGAAAGACAAGCTAGAGGAAGTGCCTGTTGATTTCTGGGACTTTGTGGACACGTCACCTTGGTGGGAGGTTGCTAACGTCACTAGGAGCCGCCGAGTCTTCCAACCGCCCAATCTTTCGGGTGGGAGCTCGTCCAATCCCGGCAATGATCAGAGACTCACCGTTCCCTCTGCTCAAAAGAACGCTCCGGCCGTTCCTAGCGGGGTACCTGAAGAGGATGCTATCCTGAAACAGTTGGAAAGGATCCCTGCCGCCGTCTCTGTCTGGGGTTTGATATCGTCATCAAAGGAGCATCGAGAAAGGCTGTTTGCAGCGCTAGCCCGTCTTACTGTGCCAACCGACATCACCCCCGAGGCCATGGTCGCCTTAGTCTTGCCTTTGCTTTCCAAGCATTCCATCACTTTCACCAAGAAGGACCTACCCGTCGACGGAACTGCTCATAATCGCCCGTTGCATATCACCATTAAGTGCAAGGGACATTGGGTGCCGACTGTGCTAATCAATAATGGGTCTGCAATCAACGTCTGTCCGATGAGGGTTGCTTACCGTCTGGGGCTCACCAAGGCTGACCTCACGCCTTCCAATCTAGCAGTCAAGGCTTATGACAACACGCGCTGCGTAGTTGAAAGGACTCTAATGCTGAAACTTGATGCCGAGGGCTTTGAAATGGACGTGCAATTCCATGTGGTCGACATCCCCGCCACTTTCAACTTGCTATTGGGAAAGGCCGTGACTGCATAGAGCGGACATCATGGCTGTACCGTCAACTCTCCACCAGAAGGTCATGCTGGGGCTTCCTACCGAGACTCTAACCATCTGCGGAGACTCTGGGATCCGCCCGCTCAAGGACGATGGGACGCCCGTTCTAGGAATCATGCATGGGGAGGAGGACTCAGACTTTGGGGGATTTGCTTTTGACACCTCCGGCTCAGTCCTAGCTATTGTCATGGATGACGACTTCATAATCAGCTCTACTGCCCTCGAAATCATGAGGAAGATGTCGTTCATGCCTGGCTTAGGGATCGGGATCAACCAGCAAGGGATCGCTGAGTTCCCTGTCTTTCCCTTTACCAAAGGCCGTTTTGGCCTGGGATACACTCCCCCTACCAAAAAGGCCAAACTAGGGAAAGACACGGGAAAACCTCGGACCCTTTATGGTTACCCCGACAGCTATTTCGTCCGTGAAGGAAGAGGCTTTGCTTATCTGGGACAGGCTGAACCTTTTTGGGATCAAGTGACCAGGACCTGGCTACCAGGCTTTGAGATCTTCGCTGCCGACACTTGGTCTGATGACGAAGAGGAAATTGCAAAGGAGGAGCTGGCTGCGAAAGAATTCAAGAAGCAGTTAGTCGCAATCAAGGAAAGGGCTGACTGGTTGGTAGCTTTTGATCAAGGGGATCTAGAGGTGCTATTCTCCCAAGTGGGTTTGGTTGGCAAGGAAGACGAGGCTGAAGTGCTGATGCTTGGGCCCGACTCTCCAGATCTTCTCAACGATCCAACCTCCCTCATCGTCGAAGCAAAGGGTAGTCTTAATAACTGCATTTTTACTCCCCATCTAACATGCATTGACGATGTATCTGAATCTGACACGGAGTCTGTCGAGTCTAAGTCTAGCTCAGAGTCGAAGTTTGTGCCTCTCGGCCCTCCACGTCATAGCTTTTACTTTGAGTTTGAGTCGACTGTACTTGGCAACCCCTCTGGGTTTTATGAAATGCATGATCCTGCTTCCGATTTCTTTGGTTCAATTATTGTTTAGTTTTCTTTCAGCTTTCTTTCCTTCAAGTTATTTAAAGTCTTGTTCAATTAATCGCATTCTGATAACTTTTTTTAATTTGTGTTCTTTATAAAAATTGTTCGTTTGTTTTTGTTTGATTTGGATTTTTTGTTTATTTTCCATCTCATATAATAGAAGCATGTTTCAAGTTAAGGTTTCTTTTATTTTATGCGCAATGATTAGTAAGTAGTCGTATAGGTAGGGTCGCGGGGCGATTAGCACAATGTGACCAGTTCGGGCACTGCTCCTATTTTCAAATAATAAAGGAAAAGCAATTTTAAGTTAACAAAGAACATTCGTTAGACGAATCCGGGCATTGTCGGAGCTTATGGGAATGGGGGTCCAAAACCTGTTCTTCACTGCGCATGGGTGAACGGCGACCATAAGGATTCGCATCTTTCGGAGTATCTTTTTCTCACTAAAATCGAATGTTTTAAGAATGCTGAATTGAGCAGGTTAATTCAGACTGGTTGCGAGTGCTATAAATCCCACGACCGTACCTTTCTTTTAATTATTTGAAAAGTACAATTAATTTATAGGTTTTAGTTAAATCTCAATCAATCAACCGACAAGGGGTGGCTACCCATGAGCCAATTTAATCAATAATAACCCGAGTTTTTAGTCAGCACACATCACCGTCTCTGTGGATTCGACTCCGGACTTACCGGATATTGTTCTTCATCGGTCTCCGAACTACACTTGGGGCAACCTATTAATTTAGAATTAGGAAATCGTCAAGCAGCTGCCAATCATGATTGGAAGTGGCCCAGATGTAGGAAATCTGTTACTAGGGAAATTATTCAGCACACCCCTGTTTCTCATTCCCCATATAGATCAAGAGGACACTGTACGATGGAATCTCAGTGCCAATGGTCAGTTTTCAATTCAATCTGCATGGAATGCTATTAGGAGGCAGCATCCTCATGTTAGTTGGGCAAAAGTGGTGTGTTTTAAACATGTTGTTCCAAGATGGGCTATCATCTAGTGGTCGGCAATTCTGGGCAGGCTTTCCACTTTGGATAGGCTTCAAAAATGAGGAATTGTAGCAAGTGCTCAATGTGTTCTCTGTTCAACTACATTGGAAACCTGTGATCATCTCTTCTTCCAATGTTCTTACTTTTCTCAACTTTGGCAGAATATTCAAAGGAGGAACAGGTCTCTTTATCCTCTTCTTGATATGGCTCACATCATTGATTGGTTGGAAAAACATGGTTCTAGATCCTTGTTTGGTGTTTTATTATATTGTCTAAACTTTCTTTTACTGCTTTACTATACTATGTGTGGGGAGAGAGGAACAGGAGAATCTTTCAACACCATAGTAGTAGTTTGTTGCAGTTGGAAGCCCAAATTTCTACTAACATCAGAGCTTGTGCTAGTTCATGGAGAGGCATTAAGAAAACTGATGTGAATTTGGCTTTATGTGCTGTTTGGAATATTCCTCACTAGGTCTTTGATAGGGCCTGACTTGTTATTACTTCTAGTTTCTTTTCTTATTTGTCCAAAGGGTGTTTTCTAGGCTAGAGTTGCTTCTATTCTTTAGTTGTTAGGGTGGGAGCCTGTTCCTTACCCTTTTCCCTTTTCTTGTTTGTATGCTTTGCTTCAGGTGTAGCGCCTTTGTTTGGTAATAAAATCTTAACTTATCCACAAAAAAAAAAAAAAAAAGGATTCCGTTGAAAAAGGCGATGATCATCGGTTCGAAATACAGAAATAGTTTTCGCCACACACGATCGAATATATTCTCATACAAGATGATAAAGTATATAAACTAAGAGGGTACTAAAAACTGGTACGGATCGGAGTTATAGCTCATGCTAGTTGATAGAGGTGCCAACAAGAGCACAAAACTAAAGTTGGTCCTACATTCTCGCAAGTCTCCCAAATAGAAAACTAGCAAAAACAAATAGACAACAGGACTACACAATCAACTCGTATAATTTAGCCAATTAAACTGATCACAAAAAATCTCCAATTTTATAGTGGATGACAAATCCTAATTTTTAGGGGTCCCCATATTTTGAAACCCTAAGATGAAGAATCTAGGGCTCATCTACGAAGAGAGAGACCTTGGCAATGGAGCTTCGGTGGTGCATCACGATTTGATTTTCGCGATTTGACCGGATCCTACCTCAGAAGGAAGGAGTTTTTAATTTGGGGATTTCATTCCCTTTTCCTTTGTTTTGCTTTGTTTCTTTTTCTCTCATCCCCCTCTCTTTATTTGTTCGGTACACACACCCTCCCTCTCTCGTACTTTTGTTCTTTTTCCTGCCTCCCTCTTAAAATACTCCTATATTTTACTAATATATTTTACAATGTTTGTAAGTTTTATTCTTCATATTCACTTTTTATAAATTACTATATTTAACAATTAATAGTAGATATTTCTTCGTTTGGGTTTGAATCGTTTGTAATACGGTGAAGATCGATCTTGTGTGTTCATGTTGTGATTTGTGAATTGATTATGATGTCGGTCTGTCTCATGAGATAATATTTTTCAAGTCATGCAACCTTGTAGTAGTAGTAGAGAAATCGAAGCAGTGAACTCGATCCTAAGCCAATCCCAAATGTCTCTTCGAAAATCCGGAAATGGACAAAAACAACCAACCACCCACGATTTTAAATTGGGATCGTATTTCGATTTTATATGTGACAGATAGAACAAGTGAATGAGCAGTTATTTTATGTTTCAAAAATATTAATCTTTAATAAACGAATCTATAAGACATAATAATGCTCAAATCACCGTTATGTACAGGGGATTTTAAACGAGGGATACGATTATAAATTGCCATATCTTTTTTTTAATAAGTTATTCTTAGTTTGAAAAATCTACATCATGTAAAAATAGTCATGGTTACCTGCCAATCTCAATATCTATGCTCCATCTATCTTCTTTCTTATTGTGGGACGTCAAGATGCCCAGAAAATCACCGGCCTTGGAATAATTTCGTTAAGACTGTGCAAATGGCAATGTTTGTGAGTGCGACCGCTATGTTATAGTACATGGCCGAAATGTACGAGTGAATGAGTGGCTGCGAGATCGGACCTGGTCCTTGACTGTTTTTTGCTGGAACTCCATAACTTATGTTCTATGGTCCAATAACAATAGCGGAAGAGCAAATCCACCAAAGATTAAGCCGCGGAAGATCGAGTTGGTGGGAAAAAATGGCGGTTTGTCGTGGTGGCATGGAGCTCGCGATCCAACGGTACGGTGCATGGTTGAGCTGCTTGACCGCGTCGTTCCATGTCAAAGATAAATTTATAAAACTGAGAATTAACTACTACACCGTAGAATAGTGGTCAAGACAGAGTATCGTTCTAACGGAGGAGATAGTATGGCTAAGTTACGACAAATTCGATTAATTTTTAGATTAATCCGGGGAAAGGAAGTTTGGTTGTTTGAATTTGGAGAATTTATCAAATCTAAGAGAATAAATTAAATGGAAAGTTTGTAACAATTGGAGAGAAAATCTAGGGTTTGAATCCACTTCGACTTCGTAACTCCAACATGCATAGGCGAGATTAATTATTTGAATCAGAAGGGATTATTGTGAGGGCTTGCAAACCCTAGCAATAATCGTCAAGAAAATTATTGAGTTGTTAAAATGCATAGATTATCCCATAGCATGGACCATCTCAGAAGTACGGACTGGCCGCCTAACGGCACGGCCCGTCTTACAAGTATAATCTATCTCAGAACTCCAACTATAATCGATGAAAACCAATATATAACTCGTATTTGAAAGCATGCATGCATACAAATACTCAATAGATTAAAACCATCAAAATCATTTCATTCAATTGAAACAGAAAGGGTTCTTAGTTATACAATCGATTCAATAATAAACCTAAAACCCATGCATAAAATAAAGTTACTTGGTGCGAAGTTTCATCTTCCCCCTAAACAATGGAGTTAGCCAGCCATGAAAGCTGGAGCCCTGTTTTATGTGCAGCCCTGTTCGGAAATCACTCATGATAGCTTTTTTTTTCCGTCTCCAAAGCGTCGTCCCCCCCTTTATACAAGACAAGATGTCGCTTTATAAGTGTTGCCGAGAATAGGTAATAGAATTCTTTTCGATCTAAAACTCTCCTATTCTGGCATTTTCTATATTAATCCATGAGTTTAATTCCTCGGCTCAGGATTCCTACTAAATCCAAATTGATGCATTCTAATTAATTAGGATCCCATACACTTGGACCGTCGGCGTGACGTAATTCAATACTCCACTGCAATTTGTGATTTTATTTCAAACGGCACTGGTTTCCCGAGACCAAAATTCACACAGACGCCGTAGACAATCAATTTCCATCTTTGCGGTAAATTCCGTAAGACCTTTCAAATTGCACGTTTTTGCACTCATTGATCTCCGAGGCCTGCACACACCATAAAACACTAAAACACGTCAAGTAACAATGTAAATGGACCGACAAAGCATAAATTAGAAGGATTAAATGGGTGCTTTTCAGCACCTATCACTGCCTCCTTCTTCTTGAAACTTTTATATAGCCCACATATAGGAGGGGTCTTGGTATCTACTCTGCTCCATTTCAATTTTTCGGCCATTTTCTGAGCATATTTTGATGATCGGTTTCGTTCATTTTGTAGAGTTTGGCGAGAGCATTAATCTTGTCAAAAATATGATCATAAGACTTTAGTAAATACATGATCGACACACGAGAAAAATGCAAGAAAACAAAAATTGGTTTCCGATTCAGTCTGTTTTTGGATCCAATTTTTGTTTTTCTTCAGTTTTCACGTGTGTTGATTATGAATCTACTAAAATCCGATGAACATGATTTATGAGAAATTAATTTTCTCGCCGAGCTCCACAAAATGAACGAAATTGATCATCAAAGTGTGCTCGAAAAATTGCTAAAAAATTGAAAACGAAGTGGAAGAGGATACCAAGACCCTTCCTATTCCTTGGACATACAAATTACTATATATTATGGGACCCTAATTGTGGACAATTTAAGATTCACCTGTTGTCTATAAAAAGTTACTCCTATTATTTTCATTTAACTCTAGAACCAACTCCTTGGATCCCGAACTCAAATTTCTGCTCCAAAAAATTTAAATAGAACGTAATCCAAAAAATACACTCCCTCCATCCCTTATTTAGAGTCCAATATTTCATTTTAGAATGTCTCTTAATAAGTGTCTATTCTGTAAAGTTAGGGGGGTAAAAGTTGGTGAATTTTTTATTTTGTCTCTAAAAGTATATTTCATTTTGAAAAGTTAGTGAGTAAAAACGTAATGATAATGAGTAAATAGAGAAAGTGGAGGAAAAAGTTGATGTGAAAGGTGCAATGATGATATCTTTTTAATAAGTTGGAGTTACGAAACAGGACACTTAAAAATGGACGGAAAGAGTAGTAATTTGCTAAGTTTGTTTAGCCTGAATAATATATTGAGATATGCAGCTCATAGAAAATGTTTTTGGACTAGATTTTAAACAAATTGTATGCACTTAGGATACTGATAAGTAGGAAATAACCTCCCAAGATCAGTCCAGACTAGAATGCCTAGCACAACACGAAGGGCCATGTAGGAGACCCAATGACGCAAAGCTTAGTTTGAAGAGCTGAGCTCAGTGGACCAGCCCAGGGGCAAAGGTCATCCTAAGGTCAGCCCAAGGCATAGAGCTCGCGAGCACAGCCCTAAGGGCTCAAGCTAAAGTCCCAAGAACATGGAATCTAGCCTATAAGAGCTAGCCTCTATTAAACTAGTCTAAGAACGGAGGCCAGCTCACAAGCACAGCTCATAGAAAAATACCAAGCTCAGCTCACCAGGTGAAGTCGGTAAATACGACAAACCTGCAACCAGAGACTTATAAAACACTCCATGGCGAAAGTTCATACAGTCTATGGGACTCATAGAATAGCCAGGACTTTATCTCATCCGAAGAGATTAGGCCACGAGTCTTAGAGGATAAACACAAAGATTCATCCACCATGAAGACTCATATCCTTGATGACAATCACATAATCCAAAGGAGATGAGAACTCCTCAAACCTAATAAGGATCAGGGGAGTCCTAAGGTGAGGAGGACACTCCATCACCAACCTATTTCCATCATGTACGGATAAACCCAAGAGGTCTCAGCACCGTAAGGACTCTTGATTTGGATAACAATCGTAGAGTCCAAAGGCGAAGAGATTCCTCAAACCTAATAAGGATCGGGGAAGTCCTAAGGTGAGGAGGACACTCCATCACCAACCTATTCCCGTTATGTACAGATAAGCCCAAGAGGTCCTAAGACCGTAAGGACTCTTGATTTGGATAACAATCGTAGAGTCCAAAGGTGAAGGGACTCCTCAAACCTGATAAGGATCAGGGGAGTCCTAAGGTGAGGAGGACACTCCCCAACACCTATCTATACCTGCCACGAGTGAATGAGACTTAAGAGTCCCAGTCCGAAGGGATTCCTTCCAAAATGCTTATGTAAAGATCATATCTCCACCTCATAAAGGTACGCAATACTCCAAAACTCATACTCAGTCCATACTCTCTTCTAAAGCAGACTGACTGACTTAGGCATCGAAGGGGTGATGGCGACAGCCACGCCGGTGTCCATAGCTTTTCTGTTTTGTATTGTAGATCGTTAATCGAGCACACCGGCAGCCGCTTCATCCGTTGGAGGATCAGATGGACGATTGAGGCACCCCTCCTCCGGAGGTAACCAAAAATCGCTTCATCAGATACCTTTTTAGGGGAAAATTGATATAAAAAGACTCCAAATCCGTAAGTCCCAAAAAGCTGCGTCCTATTTGGTTAGTAATTTCTTTTACAAAACACACTTTTGTTTGTATCCCATTTTTATTGAGTTAGTATTTTTTAATTTTAACTTAACAAGTCTGTATAAGATTAGAGTAGAAGAAATCTTGTTATGTAATTGAGAGTAAGCATATCAGTCAGATAAAATAGAAAATAAATTACTTTCCAACTTACTAACCAACTAGGGCTAGCTCAGCTAGGCAGAACTTTTGCATTTCATTAGGATGTCAGGAATTGAGTCTTTCCACATGCGTGTCCGTATTCTTTCCTTTATATTTGTTGGGGTTATTTCTCCTTAATGGGGCTTGTAGTTGAGTTGGGTTTATAGTGATTGTAATCCCTTTGATAAGCTTACTTATCATGTTGGTTCAGTTGTTGGCTTGGTTATCTCATGAACTCTCACGCAATGGAAGCAGTAGCTTGTGATTTGTACTTTGTTCTTTATACATAATCAAGGCCGGCCCAACTCCAATGCTCAAGAGGCCTGGGCCTTGGGCATCCCACATATTCCAATTTTCAGGGCACTCAAATATTTTTTACTATTTGAGTTTGAGTAAGAATCATTGTAAGCCCAATAAAATGAAAAAAAAAAGTCCAATTAGAGGTAATGAGTTAGCTCAACCTACCATTCCATAAGGCCAAGTGCTCAACTTACCAAATTCCCAAAATCATTTCCCCTAAACCACCAAATAACACCTTCCCAAAATCGTTTCCCCTCAAACTCACCCCAAAATCTTGACGATCTCGTATTTTGTGCTTGTATGTAATGATTAGTAAAATTTTATATTGGTTTGGTTTGCTCGTATTATGATTGTTACTGTAAAAATTGTTAAGTATTAACTTTTTAAGGGCACACTCTTTTTAATTGGCCTTGGGCACTAAAAATCTTTGGGCCGACTTTGTACATGATGTAATGATCTCTCCTTCCGATTGAAACAAAAAAAACTTTCCAATTTGCTGGGCGACTAACAAATTTACTTTTCAATTGATCGGGCCATTTAGTGGCAGCTACCCTCTCAATTTACATGATAAAAAAGATTGCAAGACTTCATATAAAAGGAAAGGGGTTGTGCTCTCCAAAGTTGTCAAGAGATTGAGAAGAAAAAAAGAAAAAAAAAAAAAAAAAACAGTACTGTTTTTCCCATTTTGTTGGGAAAGTTTAATTGTGGATACAGCAAATCTGTGCACAGATTGTGCACATATTGCGATGTGGGGCCCATTAGGGGTCACACAAATGATTCGAGACGTTCATTATTTTTAAAACATTTTTTAGAAGACTCCCGTAAAAAATTAGCTTAATCCGATACCTATAAGTACTTGATCTAATCGTCGAACTTTTCATGATCCAAAAACCTGAATAAAAAATTTGACAATTAGATCAAGTACTTAAAGGGGTTGGATTGAGTTGATTTTTCACGAAAATACTTAAAAAAATGTTTTAAACATAATGAATGACTTGGATTATTTGTGTGAAATCCATAATGGATCCCGCAATGCAATCTGTGCTCTGTGTCAGTAGCAAGGTTCCATTTTGTTGATGATATTGCCGTGTGAAACATGAGAAGGAAAAATACCCATTTATGTTTAGCCGCCACTCTTGAGGGATACGGAGTATATCGGAAGTGGTCTTTGTTTTGTTTGAGTCTTGGAGTACAATGAGATCTTGGAAAATAGATATACAATGACAACTCCAAGAAGTTTACACATCTTTGATTCAACTATTTAAATTGTTTTTTGGAAGGATAGATCTTGAAAAGTTTGTGAATTCAAGACAATGGTGGTCAAGCACTGCTGCACTGGGTGTCTTCGCTTATTGTGCTTTTTGACGATTTCGTCACCGATAGGTCACATCGGAGACGAAATTTTCGTCACCAATATAAGAAATCGGTGACAATTTTTCGTTGCAAAAGACATTTTCATATGGGGAAAAAACCATTCTTTCTTGCTCCTGCTGGGTTTCAAACCCGAATCCTTTGAGTTTTTCACGCAAACTTTGACCGACTGCACTAGACACACTTTTCAATAAATATTTGAAATATCTAATATATAACATATATGTTTAACATGAAAATATATTTCGAATGTAATTTTGAACGTTTAAACATTAAAATTAGCAGTTTTGATAACCATGAAAGTTGTAAGCAATTGAGTTATATTTCAAACCCAATTTGAATTATCTCAATCAGAGTTTTTAGTAAAGAGTTATGTCTGAAATATATATTGTGACAAAGCGCAATTCATAAATTTCGTCACGAAAGGTTCCCATTTGACGATGAAATATATTTTCCGTCGCTAAAAGCGTTAAAATGGGGACAAAATTATTTATCGTCACCAAAGTTAAGCATTTGGTAACGGAAAAAATATTTCGTTACTAAATTGGTCTCATTTGGCGACGAAATATATTTTGTCACCAAATGATTATCTTTGGCAACCAAAAATAATTTTGTCACTTTTTTTAAGCTTTTGGCGACGAAAAATGTATTTTGTCGTCAAATAGGTACCTTTGGTGACGAAAATATTTTTTTTGTCGCTAAACAAGTATAATTGGTGACGAAATTATTTCGTTACTGAAGTTGTCAAAATAATGACGAATTTATTTTTTCGTCACCAAATATACTCATTTTCTAACGAAATTAAATTTCGCCGCCACTTTTTCGTCATCAATTTTCATTTTTCTTGTAGTGTGTGATGAATGAGCGATTCTACAAGTAAGTCTTAAGTGATTGCGAGGATTCAAATTGTAGGTAAGATTACTTGTAATTACACATGGAGTATTGTATTTTGATTCCTTCCTCTCTTTTTTTACCCATTTGGGATTTCCACATATATTTTGGTCTTCATTGTTTGTTTGCTTTGTGTTTGTGAAGTTGATTTCCTATTCGATTGATGGGTTGATTAATTGAAGATATAAAACATAGCGAATTTTAAACCTAGGCAATCTAGGATTTTCAAAATCTATGTTCCGATAGTTTTAATTTGACCAAAAATTAACATTCTCACTCGACTTGATAATTTTGGGATGTGAGCCAGTGTGTAATTTTTTTTTGAACCGCAGCCAGTGTGTAATTAAATGACTATCTTTACAGTCTTAAGACCTACTTGCTGAGAAATGCTACACTTAACAGCATCCCGTTACACTCTGACGTGGCATTGTCCCACAATTGGGCAAATTTTGCTAATTAGGTATTCACTCCATCTGGATTTAATAGTCCCTCGTTTAATTCTAACCGGATAAAAAATGAATTATATCTTTAAATTGGTAATAAATTTTATATCTAATATGGATTTAGTTTGATAGATCTCAATTAGTTTTGTAAGACAATGCCTTCAAAATTACATAAAATATAATAAATTAAAACATACAATGAATTGAAAAATGACTCGAATTCCCAAAAAGTACTATTAAATCCGGACAGGGAAAGTAGAATGGTTCTTCCTGCATATGCAATGATTTGCCATGAACTTGCAGATTCTTACTTGATTATGCTGTGTCTGAATCTATGTCCATGCCCAATGTTACTTTTTATTGCATGCACATGCATATCTACCTAATAAAACATAAAGGTGTGAGGATCAAACAAATATAAGTTGAAAGGAGGGTTGAGATTCATTTGATTCAAGAGCTGATGTGTACTTTCCAACTCTTTTAAGAAAAACCATCCACACTCTTACAAACATATTACAAAAATGTCATTGGTCCTTTTTACCAAAATCAGATTATGTCTGAAGCATAAAAAAAAAAAACCCTTGCTTCAATTCTTTTGGCATTTGGCTCTCTCTCTCTCTCTCTCTCTCTCTCTCTC
>BPLS01027747.1:24818-65972 GCA_019656275.1 Rhododendron kiyosumense
AAACGTATGCGTGCGCGAGGCTCAAATCCCGGATTTGCACCCCCCTGCATGATTAACTCGTGACACGATCCTGGTTAATTGGTTTCCGAATCAATTTTTCAAATTGCCGCCCATTTTTCTGAGCGCGCGAAACCTCTCTTTGAGTCCTCATATACAAACCCACTAAAGTGCAAATTCATTTAAAGTAGATAGAAGCTGCTTTGTTCGGTTGCCTTTTATTTTTTGTTTTAGTTTTGTAAATCAATCGTTATCCTACTTCTTTCCCCAATCATTACCTTATTTCTTCAATTATTATTTTCTCATCTCTCTCCAATCATTACCATATTTTCAATCATTATTCTATTTTTCTCTCCACCCACTACCAAAACTAAACTAAACTAAACTCTCAACCAAACACTACCTTTGTAACTTGTCAATGTGGGACTAGAGAAAAACACAATGTTTTACA
Source organism: Rhododendron kiyosumense (assembly GCA_019656275.1). Classification (NCBI taxonomy): domain Eukaryota; kingdom Viridiplantae; phylum Streptophyta; class Magnoliopsida; order Ericales; family Ericaceae; genus Rhododendron; species Rhododendron kiyosumense. The sequence goes on from BPLS01027747.1 coordinate 25,267, forward strand.
AATACACACTAAAGTTCCAACATAAATTTGTTGTGGCTAGCGATTATCGGATATTTCACATGAAGAGAATGGGCTATTACATGTCTTAAATTAATTAAAATGTGATAATTTAAGTCAATGTTGGGGGCAAAAGCCGCAAAAGTATATTTTTCAAGTTTTATACATGTTGCTGATGATTTTTAAAAATTCACGATTGCGACACCCGATTCTCGCGACGTATCACCGATATGTCCCGATACCGATATACCGCGGCCGATACCGCGACGGTAACTGATACCGCGATTTAAAACTATGGGTGGGCCACGTTTTTTTTTTTTTGGATGGTGGGATCTGTCGTGTATAATGGGATGAGATTATGAATGAAACTAGAGAACATAAAAGATTCACGAGATGATAAATGAGAGCTAGTATACCATATTATTAGAAATAAGATGGAGAGAGAGAGAGAGAGTGTGTGTGTGTGGAAGAAACTGGGCGAGAGGAAGAGATGATGGTGGGTGAATTCTGGTGATCAGGAACCATAGGTTTCGCCAAGGAATAGGACGAGGTATGGGGAGACTTTTCGCTGTACGTGGACGACATTCCTGAAGGGAAGGACCAGCAATGGCTTCAGAGCATATTTAATAAGTTCGGAGTGGTTAAGGATGCATTTATTCCATGGAAGCGAAGCAAATTGTTTATACTCGTTTTTGGCACCCAGTCCTGAGCAAGCGTTGGTTGACCATTTAATTATTATTTGATTAAATTGGGCCAAGAAATTAATAAAGGTATTTTGGGTTGAAAAATTAATGGCCCAAGACAAGGTTGATTGGGCCCAATTAATTTTTCATTTGATCACGGGCTTAAGGTGCTTTTGGATTTCGTCGTTATAGTAATTTGGAGCCCATGGTCCATAGAGAATGAGAGTATTCTAGAAAGAAAGAAGTTGAGGCCCTGAATATAAGGAAAGGCTATTTAATTTAATTAAATGGCCCACATTTCTCATATTCTGTGGGTGCCCGAGAGAAAAGGAGGTGGGCAAGCAATTATTTATTTTTTAAAAGGCTATTTGACTTGTCAAAATGGCCCACTTTCATTGATTCCCCTCAAAAAATGGGAATAATGGGGCCCATTATTCTTGTTAATTAACTGCCCATGGCTGAGAAAGGTTGAGAAGTAATTTGATTTCATTGGATTTTTTGGACACATGGCACACCATGGAGAAAATGTTTGTCGATGATCTCAAGGTTATGCAGTAAAAGGAAAATGGGCAGTTGAAGCATTTTGCCCATAATCTTTCATAACTGCCAAGAACCACCCATTAGTCCACGACGTGCAGTTGCATGGGACACTTGGCACAATGGAGTAAAGTCAGGAGATATTCACATGCAAAAAACCGTGGAACACCTTGCTTATAAATACTAGAAAATAAGAAGAAAAAAATGTTCATACACCAATCAAGCTCTACGCTTAAAACCAAAGCCTTCACAATGAAGCAATTATCTCACTTCTCTCACATTACCTCAATTACGTCTTCAAGTAATTCGGCTTTCTATCTCTCTTGTACCCCAAACTTTGTTATTACGACATAATAAAGTTGTTTCATCTCTCTTGTACCCCTCAACTTTGTTATTACGACATAATAAAGTTATTCTACCTTGTTACTTTTTTCCTACATGGTTAGGAAATTATTAAGTCCTTGTTCGTAGAGGCAAAACCACGAACCAACACTGCAATCCAGCCCTTAGGTTTGCAGCATGATCGTTCTTACAGATCCGAATTCAGAAAAGGGACGCTCAACCCTTACGTTAGACGCGACAAGTCTTGGCATTCGTGCACGCTCAGTCCTTGAGCCATTTCGAAGCCGAACATCATTTTTTGGCATGCCCGGTGAGACCCTAATCGTCTAAGGGTCTTATTATGGCAAGGAAGCAACAGCAGCAACAATCAGATCCACCCATCTCGGATCCACCACAGAGTCCTGAAGAAGTGGCAGTCGACGTACCTTTACTCTAGGAGGCTGGCCTTCAAATCAGCGCTCAAGTTCTTAGCGACGCTACGGACAGTGTAAAAAATTATATGTTTTTGGCAGGACGTGAGATCTCCCGTGACGTGACACACTCAATCTCACAATCGTTCTCACAATGCTTGGAACCTCTGACCATAGAAGTCAACAAAATGGTTGCTACGCTTACAGAGAGGCTAACGTTCACTCCTTAGCAGGAGGTCTTTCCACAATTTGGTGCTTATGGCAACGGTCAAGACCAAGCTGGCTTACTGGGGGCACCTCCCCCTCCTCAAATATTTTACCACGCTACCTCATCTAACAGCCCTGCACTCAGGGGGCAAAAAGAGAAGGAAGTTGTGATTGGAGGAGCCCAATCTCCTCCAACAAGTAATGATCAAAGGTTTATTTTGGTTGAAGACAAATCCAAACTTGACAAATCTGACAAGACGGATAAGCGGCCTCCACCTAAAGGCCAGAGCTCTGGAAATGACAAAGGAATTGTTCACACTCCTCAAAACTCTGATACTCAGGGGGCAAATCAAATCCAGGACTAGCATGCACAAGAGGCATGTCCATTGCCGCCTCCTGTGCCAAACATGTTTGTAGGAAGAGATCAAGTTCTAAACTTGCTCCAGGAGCAATTAGGGCCTAGTTTCAGACATTTTAGAAGGCCAATGTATAGGAAGCCTCATACAGAAAAGGTAGACAATACACCTTTCCCAAAGGGCTACAGAGTCCCAGAATTCCAGACCTTCAATGAAGAGATCATGCAGTCAACAGTGGAGCACATTGCCAAGTTTCAAGTTCAATATGGAGAAGGTGGGACCATTGATGCTTTGAAGTTGAGGCTTTTTCCAATTTTCTTACTGGGACAGTCTTTACATGGTATATCAATCTACCACCCAATTCAGTGCAGACCTGGGCACAGTTGGCAGAAATGTTCCACCAAGAGTTCTATAGGGTAGAACCAAAAGTGACGTTGGCAGACCTGTCATGATATCATCAAACTCATCTCGAATCTATGCAATCCTATCTTGCAAGGTTTAAAACTGCTCAATTTAAGTGCAAGATTATCCTTCTAGAGGCTGAATATGTGCGCATAGCATTAAACGGCTTGGGCTTTGAAATGAAGAAGAAGCTCTATGGGATAGGATTCAGAGACTTGTTTGACTTATCTTCTAAAGCTTCTCATTACGAAAGGCTCTTGATGGATGGGTAGGACAGGAAGACAGCATCTAAAGAGACGTACTACCGTGACCCTAACTATGAGGTCTCTGCAGTGGAAACAGAGGCAGACCCAGATGTGACGGTAGTTGAGATCATTAACAAGAAGCCATACGTTTGCAAGGCCTTTATCAAGATGGAGCCAACAAAGAAACCTATCTAGAACACTCTCAATAGGCTGACCAGAGCTTATACTTTTGACGTTGGCAGGGCTAAGGCTATCTTCGATCAACTCCTTGCCGACAAGCTGCTCAAACTGCCCTTTGGTCACAAGATTCCAACTCCGGAAGAACTGAAGGGTAAAGAGTATTGTAAGTACCACAACTCTTGGAGTCATACAACTAATAACTGCATAGTATTTAGAAATAATATCCAGGGCAAAATTGAGCAGGGAGAGTTCAAGTTCCCTAAGAAAGACAAGCAGCCCATGGAGGTTGATGGTAATCCCTTTCCCTTAGGATTAAGTACAAATATGGTCTCTGTCAACATGAGAGGCATGCCTAGGGCCGCCCCTAGGCAGAAGATAAGTTTGGAAGCCCCTTCTAGAGAAATCTACAAGTCCAGCCTAAGCAGGTACCGATATCCTTATTATGACGAAGGGGATTTCAGGATTGAATGGGTCAAAAAGTTTGAGAAGCAGAATTCTTGGTGGTCCAGACCAGCAGGAGTGAAGAAGCCGGAAAGACCAACTTGTTCCATGATATGCATAGAGTGTGGACATCATGCCAGTCCTAGCAAGCTAGCCCTGAAGAGCATTATCGTGGGAAGGGCTGGACCCAGTCCTGAGAGGACACAGAGATCTAAGGGGAGACGGGTTGTACAAGAATCGGTCTTCAACCGAATTCAGCCAGGGTTGGTTGAAGTTGAAGACGACCCAGAGAACTTGAGGATTTCTGCTCCTTCCAAGGACAAGCTAAGGGCTGTGAGACCTCCAATCACTCTTCCAGATGAGTGACACAGGTTGAGCATCCTAAGTTTCCTTTTGAACCTCCACCTTTATCCAGATCTCAGAAGAGGCGCTGCCAACGATTCAGGCAAACAGCTAGAAGGGCTGAGGAAGAGACAAATTTACTGGACAACCCAATGATTGAAGACAATCCTAAGGGGAAGATGAAGATGGAAGTCCCAGTAGAAGAGCCTATGATTGAAAAACCTAAGGCTAAGAAAGTACACAAGCCCTTGGAAAGGACTGTGAAAGAGGCTATCATTGAGCCTCCTCCAAGGACTTTACCTAAGAAGCAATGCCCTTTAGGGAAGACATATAAGGAGGTAGTTACCAAACCACTTCCAAAGTAAGCTATTTTACCCAAGAAACAACCTCTTGGAAAAGACTCTCGAGGAGGCTAGAATTGAGCCTCTTCCAAGGCAAGTGATTTTACTCAAGAAGACAGCCCTTAAACCAAGGAAGCCAGACTCGGGGGGCAAGTCAAAGTTGAATCCACAGGCCAAGGAGTTCAGGCCTGGACACGGTCCTAATATGCAATGCAACATGGTTGTGATCCTACCAGCAGATCTGGAGGCCAAAGACAATACTCCAAGAGCTATGGAAGGGGATGTTGTGGAGATGGGGCAGACAGCTGAAATTCTAAAAGAGTCCTTTTTGTTAGGACTGAATAGGCCTTCAGTGATTGTGCTAAAGGATGAGGCTGAGGGTAAGACTGAGGATCGAATATCCAGCGTGATCTTTGAGACGCCAAGTTTCACGATGAACAAACACATCAAACCTTTGTACATCACGGGTTGTCGTGATGGGATGCCAGTCAACTGCATTCTGGTGGATAATGGATTATCAACCACCCTCATTCCTAAGTTCATGATGCAAAAGCTTGGGAAGACTGATCAAGACCTGGTGTCGTGCACTTCAACCTTGACGAATTTCACTGAAAAGCAGATAGCTTGTCAAAGTATTCTAATCATGAACTTAACAGTAGGGTCCAAGACCTTAACAACACCTTTCTTTGTTGTTAATTCACACTCTTCCTTCAACGTTCTATTGGGGAGAGATTGGATACACTCCTGTTTGGTAGTTCCCTCAACCCTTCACCAATGTCTTATTTTCTGGAATCAAGATGACGTGGAGGTAATATGGGCTGACCGCAGACCTTTCTAGGCCTCTACTAATCATGTTGAGGCCCATCTATATGATGAAGGGGTTGGTCCGATGAAGGTGGCAGGTCTTGATAAATATGGCCGCCACAAAATAGCCTCTATTCAGAAAAATAAGTCAGCGAAAGAAGTGAAGGCACTTTTCCAAGAGTTAATCGGTCCTATGATCACGGAGTCAAGCAGGCCAATTACAGCTTCATTCAAATGCCCTTAATGTCAGTAAGGTCTTCAAAAATGGAGAAACATGTGCCCCTTCAAGCCACATTGTCAAAATTTGAAGCTTATTTACTAGAGAAGAGGCTGATAAGAAATCAAGAATCAGAAGAAGATTATTCGGCTTGTGCGGTTGAAGTAATCAATGAAGATGACAACTTGGTTGAAGATCTGGACGAAATCCGGATGGAAGATCTTGAAGCAGCTCATGCAAGCTGGATGATCTAAAGGCTGACGTGCAAGATTCTTTGGAAGAAGTTAATTTGGGAGACTTAAAGAATCCCAAACCTGTATATATTAGCCAACTTCTGCCAAAAGATGTGAAAAAAAAGTTCATCCAGCTATTAAAGGTGTTTAAGTCCTATTTTGCTTGGACTTACGAAGAGCTTTTAAGTCTGTCCAGAGACCTAGTAGAACACAAGCTACCTATTCAACTAGGATTCAGACCTTTCAAGTAACCGCCTAGGAAGATGTCCAATGAGGTCTATCTGCAGGTCAAAGATGAGATCGAACGCCTTTTCAATGCTGGGTTCATATGCACAGCTAGGTACGTTACTTGGCTCACTAATATTGTGCCAGCCCTTACGAAGAACGACAAGGTCAGAGTATGCGTGGACTTTAGAAACTTGAATTTGGCATCCCGAAAGGATGAGTACCCAATGCCAGTTGTAGATCAATTAGTGGATGGAGCTTCTGGTCATAAGGTTTTGTCCTTCATGGATGGACATTCTGGCTACAATCAAATCTTCATCGATAAGGCCAATACGGCTATGGCTAAGACTGCTTTTAGGTGTCCCGGAGCCGTAGGAACCTTTGAGTGGGTCGTAATGCCCTTCGACCAAAAGAATGCAGGTGCTTCAATCCAGCGAGCAATGAACGCCATATTTCATGATTTCATTGGTCGTTTCATGGAGATCTACATCGATGATATCGTGGTCAAGTCTCAGTCCTATGATGAACATTTGAAACATTTGAGGAGGTCATTCTTGAGAATGCAACAGTTTGATTTGAAGGTAAACCCCTTAAAGTGTGCCTTCGAAATCTCAGCAGGGAAATTCCTTGGACTTTTTGGTCCATAACAGAGGGATTGAGGTTGACAAGAACAAGGCCAAAGCAATTATGGAAGCAAAGCTTCCTACTTCTAAGAAGGTGTTACAAAAGCTCTTGGGTTCATTCAAGTTCTTGAGAAGGTTTATCTCAAACCTAGTTGGAAGGGTTCAGGTTTTTTCTCCACTCTTGAAGCTGAAGGACCATGAAACTTTCATTTGGGAGGCAAGCCATCAGAAGGCCTTTGATGAGATCAAAGGCTATTTAGCAACGACTCCAGTTCTTATGCCTCCCATCAAGAACAAGTCTTTGAAGCTCTGCATCTCAGCAGTTGAAGGCTCTATTGGAGGCCTTTTAGCCCAAGACAACGCTCAAGGAAAGGAACAAGTAGTTTATTATTTAAGTAGGTTATTGACTCCTTGTGAAAGGAGATACACTCCTATTGAAAAGATTTTGTCTTGCCTTGTACTTTTCAACAATAAAATTAAGGACTATATACTTCCCATTTTGGTTTACATTATGAGTAAAATAGACCTAGTTAAATACTTGCTCTCTCGGCCAATCATGAGGAGCCAAATTGGCAAATGGTCTTTAGCTCTAATGGAATTCAGTTTTCAATACATTTCTCAAAAAGCTGTGAAGGGCCAGGCTTTAGCAGATTTTCTTGCTGATCATCCATGTGTGGGCATCGTTGATGAATCTGAGATAGGATTGAGCGCGCTTGAAATATCACTCACTCCTTGGACGTTGCTTTTTGATGGATCAAGGACTCAAGAAGTCTCAGGCTGTGGAATAATTATTATTTCTCCCCAGGGCCTGAGGACTGAATTGTCCTTTCATTTGATTTCCCATGTACCAATAATCAAGCTAAATATGAAGCAGTCGTTATAGGCCTTAAAATCCTCAGGGTTTTAGAGGCTAGGGATGTTAGGGTTATTAGGGATTCAAACCTTGTAATCAATCACTTGGCAGGAACATTAAATGTTATAGTGAGGACTTAGTTCCTTATTATATGGCAGTCGTACAATTAATGCAAAATTTGACAATGTGACTGTCAAGCACGTTTCAAGGAGTATGAACACTGAGGCAAACAGCTTGGCTCAAGCCTCAACAGGCCTGAAGCTTCAAAACTTGTAAAGAAAAGAACTCTGAATAAAAGAACGTACGGCTAAAAGTTGCTATATGACATCCGAACTAAAAGAAACTCCACCCGGCAGCGCCGTATTTTACTCTTGTCGGCAGCCCCTGAGAATAAAGTCGTGCGTGATACCCAAGAAGGAATCACCGCAGCCTCGAGTCCGAAGTCCTCTGTCTTTTTTCCCGCCCGTTCTTTCCCAAACCTGCTGAAGAAATAATAATATCTCCCTCTATATCACGCCGCCCCCGTTCTTCGTCCTTTTATATCTGAGAAAATGCCGACATAAAAACCAAACCTATACTCCCTTTCTTTTTCTTTTATTCCAAACCGACTTCCAACTTTTTCATTCTTGGCCCATAATCACTGAAATACACTCTATGGCCCACCTTTTAGTCAATAAGCGTTGGGCCTATGCAACAAAATTACAAATGATTTCCCGGTAATGCCCGTGGACTAATTAGTTCAGTGCTAAACTCCAAATGATCTACATATGGGCCAGCTTTGCGCTTTTTGTACCGAATCCTCCAAATACCTACAATACACAAATTAAGCATTAAGCTCCGAAAAATAATGTGAATAGGACTTAACAAAGATAAATTAGGGGGCGCTAATGTGAACATTTACGCGCCTATCAGCTCCAAGAACAATCCACAAGATTATCACAGTCCAAAAGAGATTGCTACCTTCTATTAAGAGAAGGGGTCTAGGACTAGAGGTATTTACTTCAGACTTCACAGGAGAAGAGTCAGATGACGAGCCTGAGAACGATTGGCGTACACCTATTATTTCTTTCCTCAAGAGGCCGCATCATAAGGCCTCTAGGAAAGTAAGGAGGAGAGCTATAAGCTACATCCTCATAGGAGATGAGTTATACAAGAAATGCCTTAAAGATGACTTACTTTTAAGGTGTTTAGGGCACCTTAGGCCATGAAGATCATGAGTGAAGTCCATGAAGGAGTTTGTGGAGTCCATCAATCAGGGGTAAAGATGAGATGGCTAATCAAAAGGTATGGTTAGTATTGACCAACTATTTTAGAAGATTGTATTCGTTTTTCCGAAGGATTTCAGCCCTGTCAAGCCCATGGCCCAATTCAGCATGTTCCTGCAGCTGATTATCATGCTGTGGTCAAACCCTGGCCATTTAGAGGCTGGTCTCTTGACGTAATTGGAAAAAGTTATCTGCCTTCGTCTGGAAATCATACTTATATCTTGGTAGCTACGGACTATTTTATCGAATGGGCAGAAGCAGTGCCACTAAAGTCCGTGGATCATCAACAAGTGATCAAGGAGAGAATCATCCATAGCTTTGGACTGCCTGAGCACCTGGTTACAGATAGGGGTACAATATTCATGGGAGAACAGTTGGTCAAATTTGCTGCACACCAAAACATTATTTTCTCCAATTCCACTCCTTATTATGCATAAGGGAATGGCCAGGCCGAATCCACTAATTGGACTTTGGTCAATATTATTGAGAAAATGGTGGAAAACAATCCAAGGGCCTGGCACGAGTTGTTGTCTAAGGCCTTATGGGGCTACAGAACTTCAAAGAAAAAAGCTACCAACGTGACTCCTTATATGTTGGTGTATGGACACGATTCAGTCTTACCAATAGAGGTAGCAGTAAAGTCATCAAGGATAGCATATCAACATGGCCTCATTCCTGCAGATTATACTCAGGCAATGCTGATTGAGCTTGAGGACTTGGATGAAGTCAGGCTCACAGCCCTTGACCGCATGTTAGTCCAGAAGAGAAGAGTTGCTAGATCCTATGACAAACGTGCGAGAAAGAAGAGCTTCTCTGAAGGTGACTTGGTTTGGAAGGCTTTGTTTCCTCTAGGGGAAAAGAATTCAAGGTATGGCAAGTGGTCTCTAACATGGGAAGGGCCGTACCAGATTTCCAAAGTCCTTAGAGGTAACGTCTAGCTTCTTATGGATTTAGATGATCATTTACCTAAACATTTAACAAATGAAAAGTATTTGAAGCATCATTATCCTACCTTGTGGGAAATGAGAGATTTTGGGGAAAATCTCTCTAACAAACCATAGAAGAATTCACCAGCAAGGCCTAAACGGAGGCCATGATACCTGTCATGCAAAAGTTCATAAAGGCCTTAAGCTTAGGCTGTAAATTACAAAACTAATCCAGTGCCTCTGGCCATTTAAAGGAAAGTTCCAAGCTAGGCACGAAAACACAAATGTAAAGTTATTACAAGCCTGAATCAAAGGAAAGAGTAAGTTCTTGGAGATCAAGACCTACAGAAGGCCTTCGAGACTATTTTTGAGATTCTCCCAAGAGGTTTCAAGACTGGCAAGCTGGGCTTCATGTGTTTCCCGTTGCCCACGGAGACTTGGAACTTCCTCAACCTGGAGGTTCAATTTCATATTCTGGCTTTTGGATCCAACCTTCAGCTCATCATGGTGTTTGGCCAGGTCTTTGGATTTCTTCCGAAGATCATCCAAACGACCTTCAGTTTATGCCAATTTGCCCTGAGGTCCTGGATTTCTGTTGAAGTAGCAGTGATGTTTGCCTCATTCATCTTGATGTCTTCCTTCAACTGGTTCCATTCAATGTTGAATCTGGTAAGTTCCATGTCAATGACCTCCAGTTCTGACAACTTGGCATTTATCTTGTTTAACTCGTGGGTGGAGGAGTCATAGGACTTGATCATGTCGGGGAATTCTTTTTGAAAGTACTGGAGAGAGGTCTCATCTATTCCTAAGGCTTAAGACTTTAACAACACGTCCATGGCCTATTTAACATTTGAGGCTCGGGCAGAATGAACGACTGCCTTGAAATTCTGGAGAAGGGCCATTTTGAGGGCTGTTTTGGCCTCAGTACCTTCTTCTGAAGTGAACTAGGATTGAAAAATTGAGCCAAGATCACTACCTGAAGTTTTATAAGTGGCTACCTTTAGCAAGTCTTGGGCAGATTCAAACAAGGAATCGAGATCTTCGTCTTCTTCCTTATCGAGCATATTGACAAATTCAAGTTCAACAGGAGGATCGACCATTGGAGTGGGATCAAGAACTGAAGACCTGGGTTTTTCTAGAGTCCAAGAAGACGCTTCATGCTCGGGTTCTTGTTCAGGCATCTTTGGCCCTTTGTCTTCTACTTCTGCTTCTTATTCAAGGTAATCATCAAGTTCCTTAGGATTAAGAACAAGGGGAATGAAATGATGGTATGGAGCCATAAATGCTGTGAAACGCATGTCATAATACATCCTTACAATGGAATTATGCTCCGTGGCAGATATGGTATTCTTAGAGTTAGTAGGTGCTGGGGTTTTCTTTCTTAGCCTCTTCTTTGTGGAGGCAGAGTCAGCTTGCCCTCCTTCGGTCTTGGAGGTGACCTGTGAGAAAGAAAGTTAATAAGACCTCTAGATAGTGCAAGGGGCAGAGCCAAGAGGGGTGCAAACCTTGCCCAATGGGTCAAATTCTATCGAATTTGTTTTTGCATAACTTCTTGTCCTACCAGCAACTACTTTCTCAGAGGCCGACAAAAGAGATAAAGGCATAATTACCTTATTCCGAGGGACTAAACAAAATGCTAAAGAGTTTATACCTTAGGCTATTGCCTTTTGGTAGTAGTCTTCAACCTCTTTGATCTTTGAGTAGGGGGGATCGCAGAAGCTTCCTTTGGCACATTTTCTGAACCCACAGAAGAAGCGAAAAAATTAGTCCAGATTTTAGAAGCTTAAAGAGATCAAAGCATTAAAAAAAGCCTCTTAATTACCTTTTCTCTTGACGCTTGAGATCGGGGAAGGACTAATTTGCTGTAGAGGCACAGTAATGCCAAGTTCGGGAACCCCACCAGGTTGAGGCAAAAGCTTGGTCAAGGCTTCAAAGTATGGAGTCGAGAAATGCATCGTTGTGTAACCTCCCCACCAGCTATCAAATTTGACTCCCTTATCTATGCGCTCAACATAAACATGGATGGCAAAGTTTTTCCTAAGTTCAGGTAAGAGGTTCCTAACTCTTTCCAATTCTCTCAGTTGGATCACGGGCCTGTCAGTAAAGTCCTCATTCAGGGATTGATATGGGAGCACAAAAGTGAGTTGACACAGGCCAAATTGCCTGGCAAATTCTGCTACGTTGTAATATTCAACCCAACATTTGTAGTTAGTTGGAGTGAAGACCATCTCATGTATGAGGTCCCTTGAGATCAGAAAGCTTGTCCAGATTTTGAAGTGGTCATCGAAATCGTCTCCTGGGTCTGATGCCCCTTTCTTCAGCCACCAAGGTACCGTATCTCTAACAAACGGCATCCAATTTTTCCCCATCCCCATAAGTTCATGATAGAAAAACTTAAAATAGACACCAAAGGCATATCTGGGGCTATGGGCATCAACGTAGTGGAGACCATAGCAGGTGTTTTCTGGTTTTTTATTCATGGGTGGGGCAAACTTAGGAAAATAGGATCATAACCACAGGTTATGATCCGCAGTGGACCGGAGGCAAAAATAAACTTGTTGCTTATCAATTCTTTCATGCCACAGTCGAGATGTGCTAAGACTAAAGGGCCTAGTGCCAGCTTCTGCCCTAAAGCTAGGGCACATGCTAGATCAATGAAGTCTTTGGTTACTCTATTTGCAGAAACACAGAAAATAAACTTGTTCAGAAGGAGAAAAGCTACATGTTCACTGTCTTCTACAGGACCTTTTTGGCATAGTGATTTATGAAGAGGGAGAAGAACAGGGGTTCTTTGTACTTGAAGTAGGGGGTCTTTTGATATAGAAAATAATTGGCCTCGATCCAGTGAGGATGGAGGCCTATCAAGAAGGCAATATCCTGAAGAGTAGGACTCATAAGGCCTACCTTGAAGTGAAAGGAGTTTGTTGTATCTAACCAGAACTGAAAGGCAGCAAGGAATAGGTTCTTGTCCATGTCAATTAGGGATCGACTGAGTAGGATGGTGTCTTGGATCCCTATTTATATCAACAAGTCACCTTTGGCCTCCAACATTCGATTGAGCCATTCCACGTACCTTGCATCAGGCCTATGCCAAATTCGGTTGGGAATATCTATAGAGAATCGATTCTAATCAAGGCATGGGGACTCGAGGGAAGGACATTTTCCGCCAATGGGTACATTGGGGCAAGTTGAGGAGGAAATCCCAATTGGAATGCAGGGCCTAGCCCAACCCTTTCAGCTTTAGCAACCACTAAAACGTCATTGGTGATTGCTATATTCTCCTCGGTCAAGATTTTTCAAATCTGTACGACGAAGCTGTTAGGGTTTCGAGGTGGTGTATGGGCTTTATGAGTGGCCATATTCTCTAAGGTTCAGAGGCTTGATGATGGGTCAATGGTGACTTAGGGTTTTTATTGGTTTTAAGAAGAAGGAGAAACAAAGGAGTCGTAGAGAGAGAAAATAAGAGTCCAAATGAGTGTTTAGGGGATCAAGGGATAATGGTGAGATTCAAAAGCTGTTTATCTCTCTTTCTCTCTCTTTTACTACCTTCGTCCCAATTTAATTGTCACTTTTGGGAGTTCGTGTCATTTTTCAATTAATTATATATTGTAATTTATAATATTTTAGATGATTTTGAAAACATTGTATTATAGAACAAATTGAGATCTATCGAACAAGATCCATATTGTATATAAAATTCATTACCAGTTGAAAGATATAACTAATTTTTTTATCTAGATAGAATAGAACTAGGAAAAATAAATTGGTACGGAGGGAGTATCTCATTAACAGGTTGGGCTCGTAATGATGATAAGGGGCCTGGGGAATTTGCATGGCGGCTAAAGCATGGTTTCTTTAAGAGACACGTGTCGCCCTTAGCCTATGGTGAAGCAGAATCCTACAACGGATGGGACCCCTCAGCCCCCTTTTCATGTTTCACTTTTGTTGGGATTTGGTTCAGTTGGAGTGGAAGAGTCTGACTGTAATTGGAAAAAATACTTTGAAATTTGAAAAGCTATTAGGCTGAAGTTAAGCTTGATTATCTTTTTAAATTCAAAACATTTGAAAGTTCAAAAGTTGTTAGGCTAAATATCAAGCCTGACCATCTTTTATTTTGGTATATTAAGGGCTCGTTTGGTCTACCAAAAACTACGTTCTGTCCTAATCTGCAGGCCTAGATCTTGAACAAGATCAAGGCCTAGGGGGCATTGTTTAAACCCGTTTTTGACACCCAATCTTAGGCAAGCGTTGGATGACCAATTAATTATTATTTGATTAAATTGGGCTAAGAAATAAAGGTATTTTGGGTTGAAAAATTAATGGGCCAAGACAATGTTGATTGGGCCCAATAATTTTTCATTTGATCACAGTCTTAAGGTGTTTTTAGATTTCGTCATTATAGTAATTTGGAGCCCATGGTCCCTGGAGAATGAGAGTATTATAGAAAGAAAGAAGTTGAGCCCTTGAATATAAGGAAAGGCTATTTAATTTAATTAAATGGCCCACGTTTCCCATATTCTATGCATGCCCGAGAGAAAAGGAGGCGGGCAAGCAATTATTTATTTTTTAAAAGGCTATTTGACATGTCAAAATAGCCCACTTTCATTGATTCCCCACAAAAAATGGGAATAATGGGGCCTATTATTCTTGTTAACTGCCCATGACCGAGAAAGGTTGAGAAGTCAGTTGATTACATTAGATTTTTTTGGACACGTGGCACCCCATAGAGAAAATGTTGGTCGATGATCTCAAGGTTATACAATAAAAGAAAAATGGGCAGTTGGAGCATTTTGCCCATAATCTTTCATAACTGCCAAGAACCACCCATTAGTCCATGATGTGTAGTTGAATGGGACACTTGGCACAGTGGAGTGAAGCTAGGAGATATTCACATGCAAAAAACCGTGGAACACCTTGCCTATAAATACTAGAAGACAAGAAGAAAAAAGGGTTCACACACTAATCAAGCTCAACGCTAAAAACCAAAGCCTTCCCAGTGAAGCAATTATCTCACTTCTCTCACACTACCTCAATTACGTCTTCAAGTAATTCGGCTTTCTATCTCTCTTGTACCCCAAACTTTGTTATTACGACATAATAAAGTTGTTCCAACTCTCTTGTACCCCCAACTTTGTTATTACGACATAATAAAGTTATTCTACGGTGTTACTTCTTTTCCTGCACGGTTAGGAAATTATTAAGTCCTCATTCATAAAGGCAAAACCACGAACCAACACTGCAATCCAGCCCGAAGGTTTGCAGCACAATCGCTCTTATAGATTTGAAGTCAGAAAAGGAACGTTCAGCCCTTACGTTAGAAGCGACAAGTCTTGGCACGCCAGCATGCTCAGTCTTTGAGCCATTTCGAAGCCGAACACAAACGTACAGGGAACAAGTTTGGATTTGTTCAATACGACTGTCATAGGGTTCTTTCATTATGTTAGATGAGCATAACCTAAAAGATAAAGTTTTTGTGAAAGGAAAAATGTTAATAGCCACGGAGCTCGTCTCAAAATTGATAAGTGGATTAAGCTAGAGGTGCAAGGTGTAGTGTATGATGTTAAAGTTTTGGACAAATTTTCATTCTCCAATCCGGATGAGATACACTTGATGCAAAGCATGGAAGGAAGGAAGTTGTTGCAGAGGGATGTAGGTGTGGAGGAGGAAGAGGAAGAACATGTGGATGGCATCGTACAGTCCACTAAAGGCAGCAGCAGCCAATGGGAAGATAGTGGTAGGTGAAAACCTACGACTGAGTACTGCAGTTGAGTTGGCAGCAGGGCATGGGGAGAATAAAGCGTATGAAGGGGTTGGGGGCCCTAAGCTTAATGAGGCAGACATGCATTTAATGTTAGACAGGGGCAATGATCAGGTTGAGCCAGAGGATTTTGAATCTATTGTGGGGGACTCGGTGGGCCTTAGAGAAGGCATGCATAGTGGGCCGGGGCTTCTGGCCCAACCTGAGGTGGATCCATCTCCTAATCATACTGATTTGGGCCTTGCTTCAAAATCCCAACATCCCATGGTGAGGGAGCTGGGCCGGGTGAGTGAAGTTTCCGAACCCAATTTAAGAAACAATGTCCCGATTGGGGATCCGAATGAGATGGGGGTGTGTTCATCCCAGATCCTTAGCATCAATCTCTTGGTGTGTTTGTCTGATGCAACGTGAAAACAGAGGAGGAGAAGACAGCTAACAAACCTCCTTTAGATTCGTGAGGAGCTATCAAAGGAGCCCAGCTTGGTGGACGGCTCCTCATCATCCTCGAGAGAGGCAACTCAATCTGATTCGATTCAAATTGATTCGTGGATTGTCAAGGAGGTCCAAGCCACTATGGCAATTGAAGGTGAGTTAAATGTTTAGTTTTTACCTAATGATGATGTGGTGTTAAAGAAAATGATTGAACTTGAAATTAAGGAGTATGCCCTCATGTGAGAGGGTGTAAGTGGGAATTAGTTTGTGTGACTGATTTTGTGGTCGTCTAGAAGGTTATTGTGTCTTAATGCAGATTATTTCCTGGAACATTAGAGGATTGGGGAGTTTTGTGAAAAAGAAATTTTTGTCTAAATTGATAAAGAAAAGGAAACCTGATATGGTTTTTATGCAAGAAACAAAACTGGAGCTGTTGGAGAGGATTGTAGTCCAAAAAATGTGGGGTGGCTCTAACATAGAGTTTGCGACCTCCAATTCGGTCGGAGCTTTTAGGGGTCTAACTACTATATGGAATAAAGACTTCTTTAAAGTTACCAATGTTATTACCCATAGATCATTCATTATTTTGGAAGGAGTGCTTCATAACTCTTTCCCATGTGCTCTTGTCAATGTGTATGCACCTAATGAGGTGGGTAATAGGAGAGAGTTGTGGGAATTGCTCCTGGGTCTCAAAGTACGTTCTTAAGTTTCTTGGTGTGTAGGGGGTTTTTAATGAGATTAGAGAGGTGAATGAAAGGGTTGGATGTACCAGATTAGATAGGGGAATGAGGGATTTTTTAGAGTTTTGTGGGAATATGGAATTGGTTGACTTACCAATGATAGGTAGGAAATTTACTTGGACCAATTTTCAAAATCATGCTATTCACAATCGTCTAGATAGATTTTTGGTGTCCCAATAGTGGTTGGAGAGGTTTAAGATTATTCAGTGGGGCTTGCCGCGACCAATTTCAGATCATTGTCCTGTGGTACTACTAGATGATGTTAGAGATTGGGGTCTCCGGCCCTTTTAGTTTATGGATATTTGGTTGTCCAATCCTAACTATATGAGGATTGCCAAAGAAGCATGGGATGCTGTTCAGGGGAAAGGGTGGGTGGGATTCACTCTTCTACAGAAGTTCAGGGCTATCAAAGACAAACTAAGGGTGTAGAACAAGGAAGAGTTTGGTGATATAAATTGTGCTCCTCAAAAATATGAATCTAATCTACATGCATCAACTTGATGTTGTAACTGAAGAACGACTCCTCATAAAGGAAGAGACAGCTCTAAGATGTAAATCAAGAACCGATTTTTTGCGACTGTCAAGACTATCCAAATCCTTATGGAGGCAAAAATCTAGGGTGAATTGATTGAAATTGGGCGACAAGAATACTCGATTTTTTCAAGTCATAGCCAATTATAGATTCAAACGAAACATGGTGGGCTCTGTTGATGCGGCCATTCGGTAGTCATTGAAGTTTACCAAACGGCCGTCAAATTCAATTATGTATTAACCGGACTACAACTAAAGATTTACATAGTATAGCGAGAAAGTTCGAGTCGATCCATAGGGAACTCGAATATAGCTTGTTCAGATTGTAGATGTAAGGTTTTCCGGTGTTTAGACGGCCAACTTTTGGTTTTCCTTTGAAAGGTGAGAATTGCCCCTATGAAAAAGACTAGAAAATAAGTTTTTACTAAATTAAACAAGCGGCAAGGCCTAGAAGCTCCTAACACCCATAACTTAGGCCATCCAACCTTTCTCAATGAAAACACAGTTGAATCACACGACATAGGTTATCAACCGGAAGATTTAGCGGTGAAAATGGTTAGACTTGATATAGAGTTTGAATAACAAGCTAAACACAAGGCGTGACATCACTCTTTGAACCATGTGAGCTAGCACATGATCACCAGAGATTAACAACGCCAAGACTTGCATTCAAACTTGATAGCAAGGTTAAGAACTAGAAGCATAGTTTGGAAAGCGAGCAAGTTCTTTGGTTCTTTTGGAAAACACAAACCGAGACATAGCTCTCGGAACCATATGAGCGAGCATATGATCACTAGAGGTTAAGATCGATAAGTTTTGTTACATAAAAGGCGAACCACGCACATTTCCAAACCAAACCTCAAGTCTTAAGTTGAGAAAGGCAAGATAAACTTATGTCACATGGCGCTAATCACCTCGATGCCAAGCCTATACAACTATTCACACATATTGAAAAGACTAGAAAGCTTGCTTAAGGAAGAAAACATGATTAACCGATAGAAATGAAAATAAACTTGATTTATACGAAGATCTAACGAATAGCTACAACATTAATAAACAAGAATTTAACATACAACTAAGACTTACCAAGATTCTTGAAGGAAATGACTTAAAACTTGAAAAGACATTAATGGAGTTCTCTCCTAGAGAGAGAACTTAAACTAGAACATAAAGTGGATAGGTGCTAAGAGAGAGAGAGGGGAGTATTTATACAACTCAGCCTTTTCTCTCCACAAAATATCCCTGAACTTGCCAAAAGTGGCAAGTATTCCATAAATGGAAAGTCCAAAAAGCAGTAAAAATATCTGCAGAAGACAAAAGTTATCGATACCATGAGCAAAGGTATCGATAACATCCTTCAAATGATCCCCTGGAGAAGTATTTTATCAATAACTCCAACAAAATGTTATCGATACCCTCAGGTCTGGACAACTTCTGGACCAAAATGAGACCAATGTTATCGATAACAAATGGAATGTTATTGATAACATTCTTCAAAACTGCAGATTTCAGGTTGGCTTCAGCTTCAGTAAACTGCTCCCAGCAACTTCACAGCTTCTCAACACTTATTTTCATTCTCTAAAGTTAAGTAAAGGCTACATTTCAAACCTTTCTTCTACCTTTCCTTTACTTTAATTTATTTAATGAAAATAAGAAAGTACCCCCCATTTGGAAACAATGGCATTACCAGAATTTCAAGATTCCATTTAAATCAAAATGTCAATCCCCCACTTTTAGTACAAAACGGAAAACTGCACGATTTTCTCAAGAGAAAATGGCTCAAAACATGACCTTGCTCTTCAAATAAAACCTTGCAACTTTGTAGTTACTCTTAGAAAAATTCAAGGATCAATTACCGCCATTTTTTATCTCGAAAATCGAAATTTTTTCAGAAAGTCATTTTTCCATACTTAGATAAATTTTAGGGGGCCGACAAGGTCTTCGGGTACTTAGAAGCTTCCGGAGCATTCCTTGGCCTTTAAAAGCGCCTTATTTGCACGTTTTACCTGAAACTACTAAAATTACACTTTACGTGCAATATCGCTATAGAAGTTAAATAAATGCAAGTTAAAACAATATAAAACAGGACTAGTCGCACCAAAATCTTCAATAATGGGTGCTCATCATCTATGAAGGTGAATGGCAGAGTAGTAGAGGAGCCTGGAGATATTAAGGAAGCAGCGGTGGAATATTTCAGTACTAACTTTACAGAGGAGAGGAGGCATCGAACTAGTTTGGGTGGACATTCTAGGCATGTGACACCAGATGTAGCTCTACAACTTGAGAAGCAATTTAAGGAAGCAGAAATTGTAGATGCACTCAAAAACTGTAATAGTTTCAAGGCGCCTGGGCCGGATGGCTTTAAGTTCTCATTCATTAAGAAAGGGTGGGGCTTTTTGAAGGACTTGGTTCTATAGATTTTTCTTGAATTTCATGAGAATGGTAGGATTACCAAAGGTATCGACTCAACTTTCATATCCCTAATTCCCAAGGTTGACTGCCGTACAACCTTCAAAGATTACAGACCCATAAGCATGGTGGGTTGCATCTAAAAAATCTTGTCTAAGGTGTTGGCTAATAGAATAAAACAGCATCTTCCAAGTGTAATTGGGAAGGCTCTGGCTGCTTTTGTTGGAGGAAAACAGATTCTTAATGGTGTCTTTATTGCCAATGAGGCCATTCACAGTTGGAAACATAATACTCGGGGAGGCCTTATACTAAAACTAGACTTTGAGAAGGCGTATGATTGCATTAGTTGGGGCTTTCTATTAGATATGTTAGGGAAGTTGGGCTATGGATGGAAGTGGTGTGGTTGGATTAAAGAGTGTATCTCTTCTGTGTCCTTATCAGTCTTGATTAATGGTTCAGCGACGAAGGAATTCCAAACTCAAAAAGGAATCCGATGAGGTGATCCCCCATCCCCCTTTCTTGTCAATATAGTAGCTGAGGCTCTTTATGTTATGTTGGAAAGAGCTAGGGAAAGAGTGATTATCAAGGGAGTGAAGATTGGGAGAATTAGGGTACTCATCTCTCACCTATAGTTTGCAGATGATACAATTATTTTCTGTAACATCAATATGCAGGAAATACACAATATCAAAAGAATTTTAAGGTGTTTCCAATTAATGTCAGGCCTAAAGATAAATTTTTCCAAAAGCTCTCTCTGTGGTGTCAAGATCCCTCCTATTGATATGGCTGCCCTTGCTCAAGTTTTGGGCTGCAAGGTAGAATCCTTACCTATTAAGTATCTTGGCCTGCCTTTGGGTGCAAACTCAAGGCAGATCAAGACCTGGGAACCTGTCATTGATAGAACACATCAGAAACTTAATGTGTGGAGTGGTAGATGCATGTCCACAGGAGGTTGTCTCAGCCTTCTCAATTCTAGCATGAGTACCTTGCCTCTTTACTTTATGTCATTATTCAAGATGCCGGTGGCCGCTGCTAAAACTCTAGAGAAAATGCAGAGGCATTTTTTCTTGGGAGATACAGTGGGTAAAAGAAAGGTGCACCTAGTGAATTGAGAACAGATTACCAATAGTAATGTGAATGGCAGGTTAGGGGTGAAGAAATTGTTACAACAGAATGTGGCACTCCTGGCCAAGTGGTGGTGGAGGTTTAGTAAAGATAAGGACTCTCTTTGGGTTAAAGTTAGTAGAGGAAAATATAACTTGGACCAGTTTTGTTGGCTGTCGTATCTTCCGAGTTCAGGTTCAGTTTCAATCATTTGGAGGGATATCTGCTCTATTGGGGACACTAAATCTTGCCTTGGGAGGGTCATTCCGGAGGGTTTTCGTGTGCAGGTTAATTCAGGGAATGAAACTTTATTCTGGAGTCATGTCTAGCTGGGGAATAAAGCTCTCAAAGAGGATTATCCAAGACTGTTTTTAGACTCTGATCAACAGAATGATTTGGTTAATTCAGTGGGAGAAATTGTGGAAAATGGAAGGTGGGACTTGAAGTCCAGACGAGGCTATTCGACTGGGAGAAACAACAAGAGGATGAACTTAAGCTAAGGCTATAGAATGTGATTTTAGAACCCTCCAAACTTGATTGTTTACAGTGGATGTGGACAACAGATGGGTGCTTTACGATAAGATCAGCATACAAACAGGGGGAGTTAGTGATGGGTCAATCAAGGAATACCATTTTGGGTTCCCTATTGAGAACTTAAGCCCTCCAAAGGTCGAAATTTTTTCGTGGCTGGCTGTCCAAGAATGAGTGGCAATAAGATTAGCTCTACGAAGCCGAAGCATTCTAACGGATCCCCAAGTTTTGGTATCTCCCCTTTGCAATCTACACCTGGAAACTCCCCAACACTTGCTCTTTCATTGTCAATTCTCAAGGGCTGTTTGGTCATTGATTTTGGATTGGTGGCATGTTAAATGGATGTACCCCTCATCTGTCGAGACTTTGGCAAACTTGTGGTTTGGAAGTAGGTTTTGAAACTTGGAGAAAGAAATTTGGGATTCTTGTTTCTATGCTACACTTTGGTCGCTTTGGCTAGTGTGGAATGATTATATTTTCAACAATGCTTCCACGTTGGTTTGGGATGTGGCGGATCGTGTTAAAACAAGGGTAGCCATGTGGATAAGGATCAAACGCGATATGAAGATATATTCGATTGAGGACTTTAAGGGGTATTTGGACGGGATTTGGAAACTGAAATTTTAACCTACCTTTGAGGTGTTTGTATCCAACCTTTGGTTGGATGTTGGGGTGTTTACTTGTTTTTTCATTTTGTCTCCTTGAGTTGTTCTTCGTGCTCTCTCTCTTCCTCGATGTACCCCTTCGAGCTTAATAAAAATCTTCATTTGCCGAGGAAAAAAAGTATACTATACTATTGTTGAATTAGACAGTTAGCTAACTTTACTGGAAGAAAGTTAAAGGACTTTTATGCATATTTTTTGAGCGAAAATCTTATAAAAATATATAGTTTAGGGATTAATACTAATTTAATATAATAAGTTATATTAATAAATCAACGATTTCAATTGTCCCTGGCCCAAAATTGGGTAAAATTAGAGGTTCCATCGCTTGGAAGAGAAGTTGCACCATTTTCTCCTTTTTCCAATCTTTTAACCACCTGAAAAGTCGTAACCATCTGAAAAGTCATTCTCTTCTGTCTTGTTCTTATGCTTGTTGCAGGTTTCATCATACGACAACTGTGGCTATGCGTTTCTAGGAGAGCAAGATAGCTTTAATTTCAGCAACTTGTCAGATTTTTCGGACCCCACTTTCGCGTACCGAGCACCCATAGTACTTGATTTTGCGATTGGAAACCAGAATTGTGCTGTCGTAGCCAATAACTCAAATGCATATTTGTGCAACCCCAATAATACTTTGTGTATTGATAATACGGAGAGTGGCTTAGGAGGATATCTTTGCAGTTGCAAAAATGGTTATAAGGGCAATCCATATCTCAGTCCTGGATGCATAGGTTTGTTGTTGGCTCTGCTGCTTTTGTTTTTTCAACTCATAATGCTATGTGCTAAACTCATAATTAAAAAAAGAAGACCCAGAGATTAGCGTACCAACATATTTCCTAATGATTGATTGGCAGATATTGATGAATGCAAAGATCCCAACCTAAATGACTGCGATGGAAACGCAACTTGCACGAATACTCCAGGAAGTTTTAATTGTTCTTGTAATCCTCATTACTTTGGCGATGGAAGAAGTGACGGAAGTGGATGCACTCCTGATCAGGCCTCACAAATCCCAGTGATCAAGTTATCTTTAGGTACGTACATACGTAATTGCCTAGTAGTACATAAAACGTGCTTCAGATCCAATTGTCTATTGGTAAACTCATGCACAATATGGTTGCTAGTAGCAGTTATCATAAGTATTTTGGATAGAGCTATCATGCAATCTTGATTGTTACATAAGAATGACTGGTGTATTGGACAATCTCTGCCAATATGAGGTAAACTAAGGTATTGAAAGTCAAACATCGATCTTCATCTATCACCCTACGGTTAAGATATTAACCACCCTTGACGTTTTAATTAACAAATGCAAAGACCTCGCATGCAGTGGGAGAGCCAAGAATTTCCTTCAGTGGGGGCACTCAGTGGCGAAACCACTGATCATTCATGCGGTTCTACAATTGATTGTTCAACTTTATTTTGTAAAGCTACAAAATGAGTTGGATAGACTAAACATGTCAAACAAAGTAGCAATTTGCTATTTACCTCCCAAAAACAAGTATTTAATTCTTTAACAAACAGAAAATTAAGATAAAGGGACCAACAATCCCCATACCGACTAGGTACCGACAATCACGCGGGGCCCACTATGGGACCCACACAGAAAATTCAAGCCATTCAATAATTTAAAAAAAAAAAAACCAAGTGCGTGTCACTGAAAATTAGCTCAATATACACAATATGTGTAGGTTCTCGATTCAATCTTCTCATATTTTAAAAATCGGCAAAAATGGAAAGATTGGATGAAAAATGGGGAGATTGGATCGTACACTTACATATATCGGATTGAGCTAATTTTCTACAATGCTTACTCGGTTTTTTGTTTTAAAATTACTAAACGGCTCGAATTTTCCATGCAGGGACCCGTAATGGCCCCGCATGGCTATTGATACCCCGTCAGCATGGGTACCATGAGTACCTATAGCAACGTTGATTAACAAAATTCATATAGGCCCGCTCCCCTTAAAATTCTATCACACGGATAAGTATGTGTATATATCTTAATATATGCCAACAATTATATAGTATCACTAATTAGAAAAATAACCCAAACATTTTGGAATTTAATAAAAGTGTTTTAAAAAGTAATACGGAGTAGTTTAATTGTATTGGAAACTATTAAAAAATCCTACAAAATTTTGTGTTTTTTGTAGGATGGATTTTGAGGAAAATCTAATTTTAGTGGGAAAGTTAGAGATACAGATCTCCAACTTTCTTACTAATTAATTAACAACCAAAAAATGTAGAAAACTCAAACATTCTCATACGTTCTTTTCCTTGCAATTTTACGGGGCCTTCGTGCAGGCCTTTGGATAATTAATTACTTCTTCTTTTTGCCTAGTTGAAATTCAGTGTTCGGGTTGAATATTATGCAACGTGATGTATAGAATGCACTACTACATACGGTACCAATCAAGAACGATTTGTTATGTCAACTCACTTACACGAGGTAACAACAACATTTCAAAGCCACGTTGATGGGCTTTACCTAAAGCTGATAAGACTTAATTCTTTTTTCAAATTTTGTCACATCATTCTTATGTTGTTGTACATTATTACGGTTTCTATTCAAATTTCGTCATTGACATAGTGTAGCATAGTCAATGAAATTTTCTTAGAATTGGGGAAGTTTCATCCATTTTCGAGGGAAAAAAAAACGAAGGATCATACGGTATCCAGTGCCACTAATCCATTGGAATCATAACCAATTTCCTCCGCGCGAAACACAAAAAGTCTGGGCAAAACTCATTACAATGTACTGCGAAATAGCTTTTATTTCTTTTTACTTTTCAGTAGAGATTACCTAATGACAGAATCTATACCAATGTTTCATGTAGGATTGAGCTTTGGCTTCATGTCATTACTGATTGGTGTAATTTGGATATACTCCTGCATCAATAGAAGGAAACTAATCAAACTAAGAGAGCAATTCTTCCAACAAAACGGTGGCTTATTAATGAAACAAAAAATTTCTTCAATTGAAGGAACAAGTGGAGTCATCAAAAATCTTTACTGCTGAAGAGCTAAAGAAAGCCACAAACAACTATGCCGAGAACCGAATACTTGGGCGTGGTGGATACGGTGTGGTTTACAAAGGAATTTTACCAGACCAACGCATAGTCGCCATCAAGAAGTCCAAAGTAATGGATGCAAACCAAGTAGAGCAGTTAACAATGAGTTATTGATAGTAACACAAGTTAACCATAGGAATGTTGTGAAGCTCTTGGGGTGTTGTTTCGAATCAGAGGTTCCCGAGCTTGTTTACGAGTATATACCAAATGGCACGCTATCTGAACATATTCATAAGACATTATCCAGGTTAACATTGGGGAATCGATTGAGAATAGCCGCAGAAGCAGCTGGTGCACTTTCCTATCTTCACTCTGCCACATCCATTCCGATCATTCATAGGGATGTTAAGTCTACCAATATATTGCTAGACAGTAATTACGTGGCAAAAATGGCAGATTTCGGTGCTTCGAGATTAGTTCCCTTGGACCAAACTCAAGTGACTACATTAGTACAAGGGACTTTAGGTTATTTGGATCCCGAGTACTTCCAAACTGGCCAGTTAAACGAGAAGAGTGATGTTTATAGTTTCGGAGTGGTTCTAGCAGAATTACTAACTGGAAAAAAGCCTATTTCTCTTGAGAGGTCTCAAAAGGAAAGGAATTTGGCGACCTACTTCCTTGTGTCAATGAAGGAAAATAGGTTGTACCAAATCTTAGAGCCTCAGGTGGTGAAGGAAGGGACCTTGGAGCAACTCCAAGCAATTGCGGAGCTTGTGAAGAGGTGTCTTTATGTGAAAAGTGAAGAGAGGCCTACAATGAAAGAAGTGGCTATGGAATTAGAAAGTTTAAGGAAGTATAGAAAGCATCCATGGGTTAATCAACAAAGTCATGAAGAGAGTGAAAGCTTGCTGAGTGACGAAGCACCAACAGACCTTTACGCTTTGTCAATAGGTCCTTCCACTGGTGACATATCTGGGCAGTATAGTTTCGGTAGCAGCACGACATTTCCGCTTAATAAGTTGTTCAACTAGTGCTGGTGACATCGGGCTTTCAAATAGCATTGTGGGGTCCATTGTACCGACAAAAACACTTTGCAAATATGCAGTAGTCAATTGTGAAAGTAGATTTTTCTTCGTTTGGGTCTGGATCGTTTGTAATAAGGTGAAGATCTTGTGTGTTCATGTTATGATTTGTGAATTCATTATGATGTGGGTCTGTCTCATGACATAATATTTTTCAAGTTGTGCAACCTTGTAGTAGTAGAGAAATCGAAGCAGTGAACTCGATCGATCCTAATTAAGCCAATCCAAAATGTCTCTTCGAAAATCCGGAAATGGACCAAAAACAACCAACCATGCAACCACGATTTTAAATTGGGATCGCATTTCGATTTTATATATAACAGATAGAACAAGTGAATGAGCAGTTATTTTATGTTTCAAAAATATTAATCTTTAATGGACGAATCCATAAGAGATAATAATGCTCAAATCACCGATATGTACATGGAATTTTAAACTAGGGACCGCTATGTTATAGTACATGGCCAAAATGTATGAGTGTACGGCCGCGAGATTGGACCTGGTCGTTGACTGTTTTTCGCTTGAACTCCATAACATGTGTTCTATGGTCCAATAACAATGGCGGAAGAGCAAATCCACCAAAGATTAAGCCGCGGAAGATCAAGTTGGCGGGAAAAAATGGCGGTTTGTCGTGGCGGCATGGAGCTTGCGATCCAACGGTGGGTGGTTGGGCTGCCTCCTTCTTCTTCCTCTACCTCTCTCTCTCTCATTTTGTAGAGTTTGGCGAGAACAATAATCTCGTCAAAATTTATGATCATAGGACTTTAGTAAATACATGATCAGCACACATGAAAAATGCAAGAAGATAAAATTTGGGTTCCGATTCAGTGTGTTTTTGGATCCAATTTTTGTTTTCTTCAATTTTCACGTGTGTTAATCATGTATCTACTAAAGTAGGATGAGCATGATTTTTTTCAAATTAATTTTCTCGCCGACCTCTACAAAATGAACCAAGCCAATCTTCAAAGTGTGCTCAAAAAATTGCCAAAAAATTGAAAATGAACTGGAAGGGGATACCAAGACCCTTCCTATATCTGAGACATACAAATTATATATTATGGGACCCTAATTGTGGACAATTTAAGATTCACCTAATATCTGTAAAAAGTTATTATTTTGATTTAGATCTAGAACCACCTCCTTGGATTCCGAACTCAAATTTCTGCTCCCAAAAATTTAAATAGAACGTAATCCAAAAAATGTAGTAATTTGCTAAGTTTGTTTAGCCTAAATAATATATTGAGATATACAGCTCAAAGAAAATGTTTTTGGACTAGCCTCTAAACAAATAACATGCACTTAGGATACCTTTTTAGGGGAAAATTGATATAGAAAGACTTCAAATCTGTAAGTCCCAAAAAGCTGCGTCCTATTTGCTTGGCAATTAATTTCATTTACAAAACACATTTTTGTTTGTATCCCATTTCTATCGAGTCAGTATTTTTTTATTTTAAGCTAGCGAGTCTATATAAGATTCGAGTGAAAGGAATTTTGTTATGTAATTGAGAGTGAGCGTATCAGCAGGATAAAATAGAAAAGATTTACATGATTAACTTTCCAACTTGCTAACCAACTTGGGCTAGCTCAGTTAGCCGACCTCTTACATCACACTAGGAGGTCAGGAATCGAGTCTTTCTATCTGCATGTGGGTGTTCTTTCCTATGTATTTGTTGGGGGTTATTTCTCTCTTAAATGGGACTTCTTGTTGAGTTTAGCTTATAGTGATTGTAGTCCCTTTGATGAACTTATTTATCCTGTTGGTTCAGTTGTTGGACTTGGTTATCTCGTGAACTTTCACAGAATTCATGTAGTATCTTGTGATTTGTACTTTGTTCTTTATACATGATGTAATGATCTCTCCTCCCGGTTAGGAAAAAAAAAAACTTTCCAATTCGTTGGGCTACTAACAAATTCACGAAATTAACTTTCCAATTGATTGGGCTATTTAGTGGCAGCTAGCCTTTGATAAAAAAGATTGCAAGACTTTCATATAAAAGGTAAGGGGTTGTGCTCCCCAAAGTTGTCAAGAGATTGAGAGGAAAAAAAAAAAACTCTAGTATTTTTCCCTTTTTGTTAATGATATTGGTGTGTGAAACATGAGAAGGAAAGTACCCATTTATGTTTAGCCGCCACTCTTGAGGGATATATATTGGAAGTGGTCTTTGCTTTGATCGAGTCTTGGAGTACAGTGACAACTCTAAGAAGTTTATACTTTTTTTATTCAACTATTTGAATTGTTTTTCGGTGGATATTTCTTGAAGCATCTTGGAAGGCATGTGGATTCAAGGTAATGGTGGTCATGCACTGAGTGTGGTAAACGAGCGATTTGATAAGTAGGTCTTAGACAATTGTGAGGATTCAAATCGTAGATTAGATTACTTGTAACTGCACGTTGAGTATAGTGTTTTGATTCATTTCCGTGGTTTTACCCATTTGGAGTTTTCTACGTATATTTTTGTGTTTGTTATTTGTTTGCTTTCCGTGTGTGAAATTGGTTTACTTTTCAGTTTGGGGGTTGATTAATTGAAGATATAAAACATCTTTGAACCAAGAGGATCTAGAATTTTTCAAAATCTATTTTCCGTAAGTTTAATTTTGATAAAAAATTATCAAGATTATCATTCTCCCTCGACTTGATAATTTTGGGATGCGAGCCGGTGTGTAATTAACGGAGTGTCTTTAAAATCTTTCATAAATTATTACAAAAGAGTGTAAGTTTAACTTGTACAATAAAAACTTTATAAAGCGAATCAGAAGGGAAGTGATTTTGCCGCTCCCAAATTGTTAACGGCACTTCTCGGGGGAGTGCCAAAATCAACTCATATTGATTTTGCCACTCCCCATAAGTTAACAATTTGGAGAGTGGCAAAATCAACCTATAATATTACAACACGCTAACGTGGCAGTGTCCCACAATTGGGCAGATTTTGCTAATTAGAATGGTTCCTCCTGTGCAATGATTTGTCATGAACTTGCAAATTAATTAAAATGGTTCCACAATTGGGCAGATTCTTACTTGATTATGCCGCATCCGAATCTGTGTCCTTGCCCCCATCGGGTCCCAAAGTCAATGTTACTTTGTATTGCACATACTAGTCGAAACAGACAACAGAAAACCAAGCTCTCTCAAAAGACCAGGAATACCATCTATTCTGGAAGTTGCGTGAGAAAGCAACATGACCACTTTAATCCATTTAAAGAATAAAGTGTAAGTTTTATTCTTAATAGGGTTAGATAATTAACACCTTACGTTATGCCAGGATCTAGAACTACCATGATCATCACAATACAAACATTAAACGGAAGTTAAATAATCAAGAAAGGCATACCCGGATCCAGTAATGCGGAACTTGAGCGATCCAGTGATTATTTGAACCAACCATAATATCGCTAGAGCATGAAGCCCTAGGTGGAAAGCAGGTTTCTCTCTCTTGCCTTACTTTCTAGCCTCTTAGTATATCACGTTTATTTGATGGAACATTAGACGCTCTTTTATAGGCAGAGAGAGGACCGGTTTCCTTAATGAACATTATACTCACTTCCCATCAAAGTAGAGTCTATTTAGGAAACAACTTCTCTATTTAAGCAATAGAATAAAATAAAGATATGGAGAATCCTATTAAACTCATAATCAATATGTGCCATATAAAATATGTGGGTCACCAAATTGACTAAATCAAAAATTAGTCTTAAATTCTCCCACTTGGCCCACATGATAACTTAAGTAGAGTTTAACAAGATAAACATAAGGCGCGCCATAAGTCCATATCAAGTTATTCTTAATTTGGTCACAATCATAATACTATTATTAAACAACCCACTAATGCGAGTCATGGCGGTTCTACATCACAATGACATAGTCCCTTCCATGTACCACAATCACTAGCAAACTATTTAACATAGTCTTTAAGTGAGAAGCGTTTTCATAAGGTCCAACAATAATGTCTTTTGTCAAAGACTATTCCTGTAATCACAAATCATTCACATACATGTACGTACACTAATCATTACAGGAAATTATCAGAAACACGTAATTGAGATCTCTCAAAGTGTCGAATAACATCATCATCATATTGCAGTCCATAAGCTACAACTACTATGGGCTATGCTAGACTCATTCAATTAGCATAGTTCTTAAACGTCTTTGCACTAACCCTTTTCTCATTAGTGGATCTGCTATCATAAGCTATGTGCTTATGCCTTCAGTGACACTTTTTGTTTCTGAAATTTTTCTTAGAAAAAGAAAATAGTTGCAGAATCATAAACTCTTAGCAACTTGGTAATGGTGTCGACAACCCCAAGTCCTAAGATAAATATCCCAACTACTATCCACGAAGTATGACCTCAAAGCATGCCACGATTCTATCAACATAATGGATGAAGTAATGATAGCTAATTTAAAACTTTTGTTTGCTCCTTTACACAATATGAACAACTAATCAAAAGTAGACTTTCTACTATCAAAGCTTCAAACAAAATCTGAATCTGAGTAGCTAATAAACTCAGGATCGCTAGATTTACTTAATGTGAGCATATATATAACCTTTAGTTTAAAAGTTCATGAGAAAGACTTTTAAGTGCAAACAACATAAATATCACTATAGCAAGCAAAATATCGTCAGCATACATGTCAAAAATATAAATTTACTCCCACTAATCTTTGGATATATACACTAGTTAATAGGATTTTTTCTTAATTCCAAAGAAACCAATGGTATCAGCAAACACAAATAACCAATGGCAGAGAGCTTGTTTACATCCATAAGTTGACTTTCTAAATTTGTATCAAAGTGCTCTTTTACTTAAATTGAGAAACCTTAGATTGATTCATATAGACTCCATCATCTAAGCTTTCATTCAAAAGCTTATTTTCACATCCAAACGTAACTCCCAAACATAAAGAGTTACCTACCAACGCCACAATAATTTTTCAGCAAGTACTTCTAGCTAGAATACAAGAGAGAAGGAGCTTCATAAAATTACGCCTCCTTTCTGAGTGTAACCCTTGGCCACAAGTTTGACTTTATATTGTTCTATATTGCCCTCTACGTCATGTGTAATCTTGAAGACCCACTTGCAACATTCTTTCTAGTATCCTTATGGCAATCCAATGACATTTCAAACTTCATTATGTTCCACTGGTTCAACTCATCATTCATGGCATCAATCCACTCAGTAAAATTATCACTTTATGCAGCTTGTGAAAATAAAACCGAATCATAACACATTCGATCTTATAGATAAATCAAATTATCATTCAAATAGCAAATCTCTTATTCCTTCGAGATATTCTTAATGCTATCTTCCTTGATTGTTCTACAATTTCTTCATTGGTGTTAATCTCATTATGGTGTGATTGACAACTTACTTGTTATTCTAAAACATTATGTTGGTTAACAACAATAAGAACAACATCATTTTAAGTTATGGGTAAGGACACTTATACCCTAACTTTATGTGACCACATTCCATGGTTTATCACTCCCACTGATTTTACCATTTCTAACGAATTTGAATGACCGATTTCAATAATTTTCGGACTATGGTTAAGTAGTAAAAACCTATACCCTTTGAATTTTTCTAGAGTAACCTATAAGGTCACCATAGCTCATTCTAAAATTCAAATTCTTTTCATGGGAATAAAAAATTCTAGCCTCTGCTGGACAACCTTAAACATTCAGGTGTCATGAGTTTGATTTCTTTTCCATCCACAGTTCAAAAGAAGTATTTGAAACTGTCTTACTAGAAACCTGATTCACATAAATACAGCAGGCTTAGAAGTATCTATCCACCACATAATGGGTATTTCAGAATTGCAGACATACTTCTAACCATATCCAATAATGTACGATTACCTTTTAGCTTTCACATTATGCTAAAAAGAATAGACTTCTCATAATATTCATCACCTATGTCATACGTCATGACTTTTACATTATTTTCTATTTACCCTTCCTACCTCAACAATGTACACCTTGACATTATTCATTGATTGAGATCCTCATGCAATAGAAAAACTAACATAACACGAAAAGCCATATATAAGTGGTAAAATAGGCCTTTTAGATGAAATTTTTACGTCTATATAAATCACTTTAAGAAGCCTATAATTTCTTGTGACTTACTCCCTATTGAATATGATTTGCATGTACTTAATGCAAATCACACATACAAGAGATGAATAAAATTTCTGTCATATATTAGTCTCTCTATGCGTTTCAGTCATTCATGTCACAAGATGAAGTAATTTTCATACATGAGACTATTAACCAAACTAACATTATGATGCAGCATAAGGAGAGTTCTTAATAAAATGGTCATCAAATTTTAGTTCATTTAAACATAATAAAATACCATAAGACAATAATTGGTATTTTTCAAACACCATAAAATTTGGTTTCGAAACTTGAAAAACGTAACAATAAAATTTAGTTCGAACAAAGAAAACTAAATTTGTAAACATAATAGAAAACACAAAATGATGACCAATTCTTCAAGAACAAACGATAAGTCACAAAGCCCTTTTTAATAAAACTGTAACCCAAAATTTAAAACTTAATGGGCTTTTATCATTTCAACAATTTCAAATCTCTCCGCATCGTAGTTATCAACATAAGTAGTAGCTCATAATCAAATCACTTAATAGTTGAGGGACTTACAATTAGCTAGGTTTGATTCGAAACATATAACATTAGTAATTACTTTCCCCTTTCGAATCACTTCATACGTTCATGACAAACTTTTAATGTCTCAACTATTTACAGAAGGGACATATATCAATGCCTATACATTCTTTCGAGTCCAAAAACATTAGTAGACTCATTGGCACTACATAATGCCAACTTCATGTCCCACTTAGGCTTCCTTACTTTAATTCTCAAATAGTTTAGTTGAGTAAGCCAAATCTAACATTTTAATGGCATTCTCAGACATTCCAAGAACAATAAATATAATAGTGCTCAACTTAAACATTCACGCGAACATAAGGCTTAGTGTATTCTATTTCATTCAAACTTTATCAAAATAAAAATAAAATTATTTTGCAATTCTCAATTTGAAAAAACAATTAGAAGAATTTCTCAAGAATCAATACTTTATCAAGATCTAGTTTAAGAATAAAACTAATCTTGTCCTTTTCAATATGAGAAACTCAATCATTTAAATTTAAAACGAAATAGACCAAGCATGTGAATGTGAAACAAATATATTGACAATGCACACGTAATATATGCTTACTACAATAATACTTTGAGTTACCAATAAATTGACAAAATAAAATTTGTCCAAACAATAATATATAGTGCAACGGTAATCTGCCTTTAGGTTCATCTAATGTTACACTATTAACAGTTATGGTGATTCCCTTTCACCAAATAGGACTAATCGATAAGAATTCATAATTAAGTAGGTTTGTTACCTTTGAGTATTCAAATCCAATCTCAATTATGAATACTTATAAATTATCCTATTCCAATTCACTAATCACTTAGAAGTGGTGCACCTTTGGGCCTACCTAATATCCATGCAACTAGAAAACTGCGATTTGCAAAGTCATTATTCTTAACATTTAGGAATGGGAAAAGTTTCATATATAACTTGATATTTATGAATCATTCCAGTTGGGCCACTTTGGTGACTACCAAACTGTATCATAATATAAATATCAAATAAAATAAGTGTTAAGTTTCAGTAATTTAATTGAAATCTATGAAACATTTCAATTGGGCCACTTTGGTGACTACCAAACTGTACCTTAATAGAGATTTCAATCAAGAGAATGACTTTTGCATAAACTTTAGGTGGAAAAATGAAAAGAAAAGTATCACTATTTTAACACCTCGTCATAATAGGTATTAGAATTTCATAATGTGATTAACATCTATTAACATGCCGGTTGGATGGCTTTAGCCCAAACCATATCCTTATATAGAGTCAAATCAAATAGTGATATTTTCATGGACATTAAGTGAATCTTAGATTATTCACAATTCCATAATATGATTTGATATCTAAGAATCATTATGATCGGATCACTTTGGTGACTACCAAATCTCCCATAATATAGATTCAAATCAGTAACTTTCTTTATGGACATAAAGTGAATAATAAAATTTTCACAAATAAATTTTCTAACATGACTTGATATCTACGAGTCATAATGATTGGGTCACTTTGGTGACTACCAAATCCATCATAATGTAGATGACTAATCAAACAATAATTTTCACATAACTGTTAGGTGAATAAATAACAACAATTATTCACAGCACTTTCATCATTATAATGCTTAAATTTATGTATTCAACACATTATATGCAAATAGCAACGACCAGAACAATTCACTTTCATTATCACTTCGGAGTCACCGAGTCACAAAATATTATTAAGGCACAGAAAACAAATTAAGTAATCTGTTCATGGGTTTTACAGTAAGAACCCAATCAAACCCATGTATAGCTTTATGCCCATGCTATTTAACATACGGAGTGCATCATCATAACCATGACATCCACTAAAAACATCCATTAGATCGCCAATCTCAGTCTCGGTCGAAACTAACAACTTCCCTATAAACTTGAAAACGAGCCAACGCATAAATTAGTTTTGAGGCCGGTTAAGGGCATACGAGGTCAAACCGAAACCCCGAACAATTTAATTCTCATGGGTAACAGTACGTGGCACGGAAAATCGATTACGCCTTGCATAAAACAAATCTATGGCAGATCATGGGTATCGCACAAAACATAATTAGCTTTTCTATTTTTTTTTTTTTTTTGGAATCAACCTCATGCAAAACAGTGCCGGGAAAAATATTACAGGCCGCGTCAAATATTCAAAACGGACAATCATGATGTTCTAAAACCAATGACTCTGATACCACATGTAGGGTTAGATAATTAACACCTTACGTTATGCCAGGATCTAGAACTACCATGATCATCACAATACAAACATTAAACGGAAGTTAAATAATCAAGAAAGGCATACCCGGATCTAGTAATGCGGAACTTGAGCGATCCAGTGATTATTTGAACCAACCATAATATCGCTAGAGCATGAAGCCCTAGGTGGAAAGCAGGTTTCTCTCTCTTGCCTTACGTTCTAGCCTCTTAGTATATCACGTTTATTTGATGGAACATTAGACGCTCTTTTATAGGCAGAGAGAGGACCGGTTTCCTTAATGAACATTATACTCACTTCCCATCAAAGTAGAGTCTATTTAGGAAACAACTTCTCTATTTAAGCAATAGAATAAAATAAAGATATGGAGAATCCTATTAAACTCATAATCAATATGTGCCATATAAAATATGTGGGTCACCAAATTGACTAAATCAAAAATTAGTCTTACATAAAGAGTCTACTATTCCTTAAAACTCAGGTGACCCAATCCCATGGATATCTATCCACCTACAACCATAGGCTAGAACAAGTTTCAGTACGTCCTTCAAAATCATGTTCACTTGTGAGCTTCAAAATTGCAGATACAAATAAAGGGGCTTATTTACCTTTTTGGTCCCCAAAGTATTGGTGAGTGGCCAATTTCGTCCATAATCTAAACATTTGTCCAATTTCGTCCCCAATGTTTAAAATATGTGTCAATTTGGTCCCCACCCCTAACGCCATCCCTCCTGTCCGTTAAAATGAAGGGCATCACTGGTATTTCACCCCAAACAGTACAACAAAATTAAAAAAACAAAAAACAAAAAATTACTCCCATCTCCATGAGAAATTACTCATTGCCCCAAGGGCAACACGTCAAGTGGTGCCAGGTGGTGCCTCCCACCAATAAAAATTTGCCTTCTGGGTAGAAAGTTTTTTCCCGCTTGAGGGATTAAATTCACTCTCACAAATGTTCTTCTGGACACAGTCATCTCTCTAAAATTAAGTGTCTTTCTTAAAATAAAAGTTAGAAGGATAATTATCAAATTATAATTATTTCTTTTACATTAGATAAAGAAATAATTAAAGAGAGATAAATATGAAGGAAGTAGAAATTGGTCATGACTCACCATCCTACATCTCTATAAATAGAGGTGCTCTTCTCTCATATTTGCCATCAACATTCAAGCATCCAACTTCAGAGCTCTGAAGATCAAAACCTCAAAGCCCTTCAGAATTCCTCAAGTCTCAAGTCCAAATCCAACAAGAAGGTTCTTTCAGACCAGAACTTCAAAGTTCCGAAGTACATTCAACCTAGATCATCATCTTCTTCGCAAATATCGGAGAAGATTCCGCCG
This sequence comes from Rhododendron kiyosumense, assembly GCA_019656275.1. Taxonomy (NCBI): domain Eukaryota; kingdom Viridiplantae; phylum Streptophyta; class Magnoliopsida; order Ericales; family Ericaceae; genus Rhododendron; species Rhododendron kiyosumense. The sequence goes on from BPLS01027747.1 coordinate 61,400, forward strand.
TTCGATCCGAGATCAAGCTGTCAAGCCCTCATTTCAACAACAACCGAAGAGAAGAATCAGAGGATTATTTTCTCTTAGAAATTCATAAGAGATTGTAACCCTAGTTTTGATACATCAATAAAATTGACTCTCGTACATCATTTTTCCCGTCTTTTTCGTAGACTCGAAATTTGTGTTCAACAATGTTCACTTGTGAGCTTCAAAATTGCAGATACAAATAAAGGCAAACAAATTAAGGATTCCGCTGAAAAGGGCAATGATCACCGGATCGAAATACAAATAAACAATTTCCTCCACACGCGAATATATTATCAGGCACGACGATAAAGTAAACAAAGAGGGTACTAAAAAGTAAAAAGTACTGGTATGGATCGGAGTTGTAGCTCATGCTAGTTGATAAGCAAAGGTGCCAGCAAGGGCACAAAACTAAAGTTGGTCGTGCATTCTCGTAAGTCTCCCGAACAGAAAATCAGCAAAAACAAACAGACCCACTAGACTACACAATCAAATCATTTAATTTAGTCAATTAAACTAACCACAAAAAATCCCCAATTTCGTAACGGATCACAAATCCTAATTTTTGGGGGTCTCCAAATTTTAGAATCCTAATAAGATGGAGAATCTAGGGCGCAAAGAGAGAGAGACCTTAGTTGAAGTTCGAGCTTGTCGTAGATGTCGGTGCGGTGGTGGTGGTCGCTAGAAGCCCAAGAGTGGTCGCCGGAGTGGGGAAGGCAGTGGCGGGGATGGTGGCTAGGTGGGTTGCCCCTCTCTCTCTCTCTCTGATCTAGAGCCTGCATTCGCGTATACTTATAAGTCTGAAATTTATTTCGGTATTCTTTACCTTTTGTAATTTTCTGTTTAGCTTTTCGTCGTAAAACAGAATAAGTAATTATTTTAAGTTTACAAGAATGAGGTCGGAATTTATCAAACAAACCAGGTGGAGGAAAAAAGCCGCGTTTTTTTTATTTTTGATTTTCCACTCTTTTTTTTCTTGGCAGGTGTTAAATGAGTGGTTCCTGGAGCTGACGTGACACGCCACATTAGCGTGTTGTAACCATGTTGTAAACGGATGTCGTAATTAAGCGTAGCATTTCTGCAAGTTGAATTCTTGGGGTTTGAAAAAACGGATGCCCTCCTATTATGACTTTTCTTATACGTATTAGCTTAATTTCCTTCTCTCGCTTTCCACTTTGTACATTTAAATAGTACCTCCGCGCACCTAACTTCATTTCGGCTCCGTTTGTTTCGATGTAAAATGTTTTACAATGTAAAATGTTTTTTCAAAAATAAACTTCAAACTTTTATTTTCCGGTATTTGGTTGGCACTTGAAAATATTTTCGGAAATCAACAAAATAGTGTAGAGAGGGAGGTGGGGAGTTTAAACGGTGGATAGATATCAGATTATTGGAATTAAACGTGGGTCAGGATTGGCGGTCGAGGAAACTGAGCAATGAGAATTGTAAGAGAAGGCAGCAGATTCATTTCGGAAAATAACTTACCGAAAATTTAAGGATAAGTCATTTTCATCCAATTGATGGAAAATGTTTTACATGTAAAATATTTTCCTCATTTTTTACACAACCAAACACCAAAAAATAGGTAAAACATTTTACCGGAAAATATTTTACGTCCAAACAAACGGAGCCGAATTCATTTGTGGAAATGCATATTATTATTAACATCCTAAGTTCCAACACTATTATATGTCCATCCTTAAACATGTATCATCTCCACGCAGTACTACTCTAGTTTCTTTCATGGCTCCTCCTCCTATTACCACAACCCACAGCAAAAAACATAACCGCCAAAATCGCCAACGTAACCTACAAAAGCTTCTTCATCACCAAGCAGCCCGATTGCCCACTCAAATGCGGAAACATAAGCATTCCTTACCTGTTCGGCATAGGGCTTTACTGCTCCTTGGATTCGAACTTCAAAATCAACTGCAGCACTGATTCAAAGCCCTTCTTGGACGGCCTCAAGGTCCATCCATCTCCCCAACCCAACTCCAGGTCCAAACTTTTGTCGCTTATAAGTGCTACGACCAGGCCGGGAAAGAGAGCAGGACTGATGGGTCCTGCGCCAATTTTCCGCTGCCTTCGTCCTACACGTTTTCGGACACGGTGAATAAGTTTACATTCATCGACTGCGATGACTTTGGCCAAATCGGGGGTATGATCAAGATGCAGGGATCCTCCTTACTGGGTGTGGGTCCGTATGCTCCAACAATACGGACATGACTGATCGAAATTGTCCCGGTATTGGTTGCTGCCAATCCGATGTTCCAAAGGGGCTGCAGACTTTCACCGTTTCCCTTATTAGCTTTCTGAATCATACCCGGGTTTCCTTTTTTTCTCTCTTTCCTTTTTCTTTCTTTCTTTCTTCTTTTTTTTTTTTTTGACAGCCGTGAAAAATAATTAAGGAAATCATTAAAAAAAATTTGCTTAATTACCACAAGTTATTGGGTACTCCAACCGCCACGCACTACTCCAATTTCATCCACGTACAATCAAAGGGTAGCCTGAAATCTATATAAGTGAGGCACCATGTAAACACATTTCAACCAAAAGAATTCGTACTAAGCAACATTAGAATAATAAAAAAACATTCGTGGTAAGAATTAAAAAAACTAACATATTTATTAAGAAAGTAACTTAGGTAGAATATAAAAACAAACGAATTGCTTGAATTATCTCAGCGGATCAAGTGTAAGTGCAATTTACTATGTAATATTTAGCAACCTTGCTCCCATTGTTAATAATTCCTAAAGTATAAAACACATAGCTCATGGTTTAGACAATATTTTTGAATTTTGGGCATTATGCAATATTATAGAGTTCCAAATAGTATGTGGCGGCTTATTTTCGCATTAGACATCTCATTTCGCCTGTGTAATGACATTGTTCTACTATGCGAAATGAAAAATTAAGAATTAAATGATATTCAAAATGTGTTAGAGTGCTTAAAAGTATATTTGTGAACTACAATTAACAAGACATGCAAAATATTCATTTTTAAGTTTTGAATTTAAAAAGAAAGAAAGAAATTCAATGTGCCCGTGCCCCTACTTGTCCCATGCTACCTCCACCACTACGTACAACTACAAACTTGTGTATTAATGCGGAGAGTATCATGACAGTGCCCCATACCAAAGGAGCACTGAATAATTACTGACCAAAACGTAACAATCATGTTAGATTTTCAAATTAGTTTTTGATTGAATTTAAAGCCATGAGATTACAAATGAAACTAGAGAGAACATGTAAGATTCACGAGATGATAAATGGAAGTATACGTATTGTTGGATTAGATAGTTAGCTAATTTTACTGAAAGAAAGATAGAAAGACTTTTATGTGTAAACTTAGTTCTTGTGCTTATTATAGGTTTGGTCATACGACAAATGTGGCTATGCGTTTGTGGGAGCGCAGGATAGCTTTCAATTCGACAATCTATCAATTTTTTCGGATCCCACTTCCACAAACCGAGTACCCACAGTAGTTGATTTTGCGATTGGAAACCAGAGTTGTGATGAAGCTCGAAACTCAAATGCATCTTTGTGCCAGCTGAGTAATACTACTACGTCGATCTATTGATAATACAGATAGTGGCTCTAGAGGATATCGTTGTAGTTGCAAATATGGTTACCAGGGCAATCCTTATCTCAGTCCTGGATGCAGAGGTTTGTTGTTGGCTATGCTATTTTTGTTTTTCCAACTAATAATGCTATGTGGTAAACTCATAAGTGAAAAAATGAAGTCGACCCAGAGATTAGCGTACCAATATATTTCTTAATGATTGATTGACAGATATTGACGAATGCATAGATCCCGACCTTAATGACTGTGATGAACATGCAACTTGCACAAATACTCCCGGAAGTTTTACTTGTTCTTGTAATCATAATTTCTTTGGTGATGGAAGAAGCGACAGATTTGGGTACACTCCTTCACAAATCTCAGTGATCAAGTTATCTTTAGGTACGTACGTAATTTCCTAATAGTAAATATTAAAACGTGGTTCAAATCGAATTCTATGTTGGTAAAGTACTCATGCACAATGAGGCGAAATCCCCAAACCCTAGCCACCCACCCAAAACCTAGCCGTCAATCGCCGGCCCTTTCTACGGCGAACCTCGCCAGTGCGTCGTATGCATATCCGTTCACCCAATCTTTCCCATCCCCGTTCGTTTTCGCCGTTGCCCTTCATCCAGTGCCGTTTCCTCTGCCATTTTCTGGGATCTGTGTAGTTGTCGGGTTGTGTGGCGGATGGCGCTCGGCGATGCTCCGAAAGATACAGCTCGGCCGGTAGGTTCGGCGTACTGGGTCAAGGAATGCCTCGATTGAACGAATTCGTCTAACGGAAGGGACGGCGTGTCCTTCGTTCGGCGGGTTATCACCGGTGGACTGAATCCTCGACAGATTGAGGCAGACAATTGGTTCGGCAGGTTCTCGCCGAGTATAGCGTGGGACAGATCACCTCACGGGGGATGGATTGCGTCCGGTCGGTCTGATCGGCAGAGTTCCCAGCCACCGAAGGTCCCCTACTCCCTGATGATGAAAAAGGAAGTGTTG
>BPLS01027747.1:66372-125930 GCA_019656275.1 Rhododendron kiyosumense
ACTCTGCTGGGGACTGTTTCCCTCCGATCTTGTGGTGGCATCTCGTCAGAACCACTCTCTACACCCAAAGATGACTGGTGAGGATGGCCGACGGCTTGGTCTTGCGCACTTCACGAACCCTCAGGCTTTCCAGATCTCCCCCACGACACAACAGGTACGAGCAGACCTAGGGCTCATGGGTACACCTAGGCGGCCTGATGGTACAATGGTGACAGGATCGACTATTGCTGGAACGAGTGACCAAGTTGTGGGAGCAGCCTCGTTCCACATCAATGGGGTTAACCGGTCAACGGCTAGCCTCCTACCACCACCACCTCCGCCAGATCTCCCGGTGAGTATGGCGGAGGAGTTATTACGGCTGAGGACGCAAGTGGAAGAACTACAGGCGCACCGAGATGCTATACCTGCACCGAGGACTAGGGAACGGCGTCGAAGGAGTATGGCCCGCCCGATTCAAACTACGGACACAGCTAGGGCCTCCGCCTTTACAAGGCTCGGCCCGCTATGTCGTATAGATACGAGCGGGCGTGTCCATTTAGAATCCAGTCGTGAGACGCCGTCTCGTACCGATAGGTCCGGTGGTAGCCGACGAACGCCACTCCCTGAAGCAAGTGCCACGGCTTCCAGCGCCCGCACGAGGTTCCATGAGCGAACCCCATCCAGGGTTACGCCCAGGATCGGCAAAGCAAGGAATGAAGCCCATACCTCGGGGCCTCAAGATTGGCGAGATGATCGATCCCCAACCAGGGTTGAGGATCGGCGGAATAGCGGAAGGGGGAAAGGGATGGCTAATCACCACCGACCATCTCCGGAAGATTCTGGCCACCGTTCCCAGCGACACCAAAAAGGTTCCGCGGGTACAAGCCAGGTTCGGAAGGACAGCCAGGGGCTGCTGCCGGAGGAAAGGTGTGAAGTTGGCGATGACGGAAGAGTCTTAACCGTAGTAAACACCCGTACCGGTGAGAGGACGGCATACCGGGTGACGCCACAACCTGTGGAATCCCTTCCTGGGAGGACACGTGCAACAGGATCCAGGAAAAGGAGCTCTCCGGAGCCGAGCATCGGCGGACATGGGATTCAAGAACCAATCTCGGACAAGCGCTCCAGAGACACCATCCATGAGGCTTGCATTAAACCTTCGGCGGAAGTATCGCCGAACGAAGCAGGAAGGGTGATAACAACGGTTGGAAAGACGGGGGCACCTTTCTCAAAGGCCATAATGGACGAGGTACCGCCGATGAACTTCAAGGTTCCAAAGTTCAATACCTATAATCCAAAGTCGGATGCTCCAACTCACGTACAACAGTTCAGATCGATGGCCGCTCTCTGCGGACTCAGCGAGGCAATGATGTGCCGAACCTTCTCGCTGAGCCTCCCAGACGCTGCCATGCTATGGTATTCGCAACTAAGATCCGGGTCAATCAGCAGCTTCGGCGAATTGGAGCGCTCTTTCACCTCCCGTTTCGTCGCCAGCAATAGGCGACCAAAAACGATGGAGGCCCTCACCGATCTGAGGAGAGGGATCGGCGATTCGTTGAAAGACTACTCGGATCGTTTCTACAACGTATACAATCTGGTTGAAAATTGCGACCAACGGACTGCGGCCACCTCGTTTAAGCGCGGTCTAGATCGAAATTCCGATCTCTCCAAGGAATTAATGCTCCGGCCGCCGAACGATATGTCGGATCTAATGCAAACTGTTGCCCGCTATATTGAACTCGAGGAGTACATCAGTGGGTCAGGGGTTACAGAAATAGCCGATCCGACAAAACCGGCATTTAAAGAAACAAGGAAACAAGTCAACAGCATTGCCAAGAAGGAAGGCAACGGACCTGGCGGAAGCAGGAGTGGTGGAAGGTCATGGGACAAACCGCCGAGTGACGGGCGGGACCATCTCGCCATCACCACTTATTTCAAAGAGCCAATTTTTCGCATGCTCCGCGAGTGCGGACGCCTACCAGGGTTTCAATGGCCAACGGGGGAAGCAGAGAAGCTAGGAACCGCCGATGGGCGAGAACCTAACCAGAGAGTATACTGCTCATATCACAATGAACAGGGGCATTATACGACGGCATGCCAGCCGTTTAAACTCTATCTCGAAGAACTTGTACAGCAAGGGAGGATGGATCGGTGGATAGACAGAAACAAGTCGCCCGACGCGGGGATGCAGCCACAGGTCCGAGCCTTGGACGGTGTGGTCCAATGCATTCACGGTCCCATGGATCGGTGCGTTGCCAATAAACTTCATGACGAGTTGTATCACCCGTTACCTGAGGTGATGGTGCTACAACCGTCTTCGAAGCGCAAGATGGAGGCTCGTCAAACCTGGGCGATTACATTCACCGAGAAGGATATGGAGGGGTTGTCGATGCCTCATAGCGATGCATTGGTTCTCTCGATCCCCATAGGGCGGAAGCTGGTCCGCCGAGTGTTGGTTGATCAAGGAAGCTCGGCAGAGATTCTCTATTACTCTGCGTTCAAAGCTCTTGGCTACTCAAAGGATCAGTTGTTCCCGGTGGACGCCCCTCTTATTGGGTTCGCTGGGACTCTAGTATATCCACTTGGCCGAATAGTGCTCCCTGTATTGGCCGGCTCGGTGCAACTAGATATGGACTTCATCGTGGTGAGCTCGCCGAGCCCGTATAATGCGATCCTTGGTCGCAATTGGCTGCACGGCATGAAGGCTGTCGCGTCAACTCTCCACCAGTGCGTTCGGTTTATAGGTGAGCTTGGGCGGCAGGAAACCATAAAGGGAGATCAAACGGTCTCCAAAAGATATTTTGTTAACTCCGTTCGCGGCAGTGGCAAAGCAGAGGAAGTTCGTTGGGTCGAGGTCCCTGAATCGACAGGGGAGAGAATCCTTGGAAAGGACGAGGACGAAACGTTACAAGGCCCAGATGAGATCGGAAGGCCAGCCGAAGAGAAAGCAGTGGAGGACCTGGTCCGAGTGCCAATTAACGAAGACGGCACCCGATTCTTCATGGTTGGCTCAGAACTTAACGAAGCCGAGCGTCGAACGTTGATCCAGTTCCTCAAAGAAAACATGGAGGTCTTTGCTTGGACGCCATATGAAATGCCCGGCGTGAGTCCTGATTTCATTTCACACTCCTTGAATGTCGATCCGAGGAGGCGACCCATCATGCAGAAGCCACGCCGAAGTTCGGCGATGCATGTGGACGCCGTCAATGAAGAAGTTGAACGACTCATTGAAGCCGGGGGCTATTCGTGAGGTTCAGTACCCTACTTGGTTGGCCAATCCAGTAGTGGTCCGGAAGAAGAGTGGAAAATGGCGGGTATGTATCGACTTCACCGATCTAAACGACGCATGTCCAAAGGATTGCTTTCCTTGCCCGTGGATAAATCAGTTGGTAGACGCCACCGCCGGGTATGCTCGTCTGAGCTTTATGGATGCGTACAGAGGGTACCACCAAATAGCTATGAGCGAGGGAGACCAGGAGAAGACCTCCTTCATCACCCCCAATGGCACTTATTGTTACCGGGTGATGCCCTTTGGCTTGAAAAACGCTGGGGCTACGTTCCAACGTATGATCTCCCAGATGTTCAAAGGCTTGCTCGGGAGAATTCTTGAAGCATATATCGATGATATGGTTGCAAAGAGCGTGGATGCAGCCGATCACATTCGTCACCTCGGCGAGATATTCGATGTACTTAAAAGATTCGGCTTGAAGCTTAATGCCGAGAAATGTGCCTTCGGCGTAGGATCTGGCAAATTTCTTGGGCACTTGGTCACACGCCGAGGGATTGAGGCCGATCCAAGCCAAATCAAAGCTATTCAAGAATTGAGAGCCCCTGCCACGGTGAGAGAGGTGCAGCGTCTCGCCGACATGGCGGCCGCCTTGAACAGGTTTATCAGCAAGTCCTCAGATATCTGCCGGCCGTTTTTCCAATCAATAAAAGGAAAAAGCCGGAGGAGTTTTCAATGGACGGCAGATTGCGATCGCGCTCTTGCCGACTTAAAGGTGTGCCTGTCCCGGACGCCCTTGCTCGTCGTACCCAAGGACGAGGAGGAGCTCTATCTCTATCTGGCCGTGTCCCAACACGCCACTAGTGCGGTTCTGGTACGGCAAGGGGCCAAAGAGGACGGCAGCGATGAACAACCAATTTACTACATCAGTAAGACGCTCCTGCCCGCTGAAACCCGATATTTGCCAATAGAAAAGCTGGCGCTCGCTTTGGTCACAGCCAAAAGGAAGCTCTTGCCTTACTTTCAGGGCTATACTATCGTGGTCGTCACCGAATATCCATTGAAGACTGTTCTACGGAAGGCAGACTTGTCAAATCGGTTATGCAAGTGGTCCCTTGAGGTAGCCAATTTCGATATTCGTTATCAACCGCGGACGGCGATAAAGGGGCAGGTGCTGGCAGATTTTGTTGCCGAGTTCTCTCCAGGGGTACCCTTGGATGCAATGGATGATCCGGATTCATTGGGCGTTGCAGATGCAACAAATGGGGGGCCTCGTTTGAGCCATCCAGCCCACGAGGAGTACATCGCCAAACGGCCTATCCCTCATCACCGAGCAAAATTATTCACCGGACATGCTTGGCGGCTTCATGTAGATGGGGCATCCAACAACCGGGGTGCAGGAGCCGGTGTTGTGTTGATTTCACCGAATGGGACGATGCATGAGCATGCCCTTAGCATCGGCTTCCCTGCTACCAATAACGAAGCAGAATACGAAGCACTTATCACCGGGCTTGGGATCGCTCGGCATATGGGCGCACAAGAAGTACAAGTCTACAGCGATTCTCAATTGGTCGTCAACCAGCTCAATGACGAGTACGGAACAAAGGATCCGCGGATGAACAAGTATATGGCCGAGGTAATCACCTTGGTCGGCTCCTTTCAGCATGTCTTTTTTGATCACGTTGGGCGGGACCTAAACTCGCATGCCGACGCGCTGGCCGGTCTTGGAGCTGTCTGCGCCCAACATGACAGCCGAACGATAAATCTAGGAGAGATTCCTTCACCGAGCATTATGGTGACACCACCTGAAGTGATGAACATCCAATTGGGACCAAGCTGGATAGACCCCCTCGTCGCTTATCTAAAGCATGGTACGCTCCCCGCCGACCGCCTGGACGCCCACAAGATTCGATGCCAATCTGCTTCCTACTTCCTTGATCCCTCAGATACCTTGTATCGACGGTCGTATACGGGCCCTGATCTTCGTGTGATCCACGAACAAGAAGTCCCAGGCATTTTAGAAGAACTCCATGGCGGAAGTGCAGGTTGCCACACTGGCGGCCGATCCTTGGCTGATCGTGCCCTTTCTCAGGGCTATTGGTGGAAAAAGATGGTGCATTCAGCCTCCGAATATGCCTGGCGATGTGAATCATGCCAGAAGCACTCACCTCTCCTCCACCAGCCAGCCCTCCCCTTGCAACCAATCTCTAGCCCTTGGCCCTTTGCCCAATGGGGGGTAGATATTATCGGAAAACTGCCCAAAGCCCCCGGTGGTTTCACTCATATCATCACTGCTACGGATTACTATACCAAATGGGTGGAAGCCAAGGCGCTCATAATGGTCTCGGCCGCCGACGTGGAAAGTTTTCTTTGGAAATAAATCTTCTCTAGGTTCGGGGTTCCTTACGCCATCGTATCGGATAATGGCACCCAATTCGTAGCCGACGCTATAAAGGCCTTGTACAAAAGACGGGGAGTTCAGATGAAAACGGCTTCGGTTTCCTATCCACAAGGGAACGGCCAGGCTGAGGCCGCCAACAAGGCAATTTCCAACGGGTTGAAGAGGCGACTAGTCAATAAATGTGGCAAATGGGCAGCCGAATTGCCTGATGTATTATGGGGCTATCGTACTACTCCACGGCGTGGGACTGGCCGGACCCCTTACTCGATGGCATTCGGTGTTGAAGCTGTACTTCCTGTGGCAGTAACCCGACCGACGGCTCGCACCAAGACCTTTGACGTCCCAACAAACGATGCTATGTTAGCCGCCGAATCAGATCACCTTGACGAGCTCCGAGACGATGCTCACGTCAAGTATGCGGCCTATCAACAACAATTAGCTCGGAGCTATAACAAGAAGGTCCGAACACGACCATTCAACGTTGATGATCTTGTGCTCCGGCAGGTGGTCCAAAAAAAAGAACTGAAGAAGTTTATGCCCAAATGGGAGGGCCCCTTTCGCGTGGCCAAAAAGGTCGGCTATGGTTCTTATGAACTCTCCGAAATGGATGGCACTGCCATTCCGAACCACTGGAATGCGCAGCTATTGCGAAAGTTTTATGCGTAGTCAAATTTTCCTTGTACATTTTCATTTCAATAAAGGGTAGTACCCGGCAGTTTGTTTTATCGATTGTTTTCCTTGGCAAGTATATGGCACATGATTATTTGCTAAATTCGAGATTGTTCTGTCTTAAGTTTTTCCCCTGGCTCTGTACCTTGCTTCGCCGAAGAAGAGGTTAGGTACGGCATTTCCCAACTTTGGCGATACTTCGGCAGATCTCACATGCTTGTAAGCCGCCGCCGAAGAAGGGGCTAGGTACGGCAAATTGGGAAACAGAAACCGTGTGCATGAAGTGCGATACACGAATCCAACGCATGAAGTGCGGAACAATTGGTGTACATGCATGAAGTGCAAAAACAATTACTGATATACATGAAGTGCAATCAGTTAGGTACGGCGAATTATAATAGCAAGTAGCAAATTCATTCAATTCAAACCAAACCATTACAAGATCTGCCCCGGCTAGTTGAAACATCGATGGAGCCGGCAAAAAAAAAAAAAAAAAAAAAGAAAAGAAAAGAAAAAGAAGAAGAAGATCTATTCATCGGCCAAAGCGCTAGGGTTCGGCTGTGGCTCATTGGAAGGGCTCGGCTGCAAGTTGATGGAGGAATTCGGCTGCTCAGGATGCAGGGTCGGCTGCTCTTCTAGAGGGGGGATCTCCGCCTGTCCCAGCGGCGGCACAACATGAAGTTCTCTTCTGTGATCAGTCTCTGGAACTTCGGCGTAGTCGAGGCCGACTTGATACCCATGCAGAAAGGAGGAGCGGTGGGTATCTTCGCTTCCCTTCATTTCTCCCTCCTTGAAGGCCTTGACGACCAGGCTTTGCACCTGCTGCTGGTAATACTCACCAGCCTCGTTATAGCCGGCGTCACCAGCATCCTCCAGCCGTTTGGGGAGATCCTCCTCCATCTGCTGCTTCTCCCTCTTCAGCCGAACAATTTCCTCCTCGGCATCCTTTACCCGAAGAAGCAGCCGATCCCTTTCCTGCCGAACAGTCCCGGCCTCAGCAACCTCCTCCTCTAGCTTCTCGACCCGATCAGCGAGTTGATTCGCCTCTTTCCTCTTCACCTGCAAGTCCTCCCTTAGGGACCTCTTGGACGCCAAGAGAACGTCCATGTCCTCGAAGGCCCTGCTGGCACATTGCCCGGCCTGCAAAGAGAATGGAGGCAAATACATCAGGCAATCAAAAAGGGAGAAGTACGAAACTTGAAAACTCACAAAGTACATACCTTGGCAAGGAAGAGGCAAAGCTCGGCCATGTTTTTGGCCTTGCCAGTCGACAACCCCCCCATGTCCTTGGGGAGGGCTAAGCCCTTCAGGAGGGTCATAGCCAGGAGCGGGCTCTCCTCCAGGCTGTCGTCCACGGAGATCACGTGGCCATCCGAACATTCAAAGTCCGGAACAAAGGGGGCCGAAGGGTCATTAGGGTTGGCAGGATCGCCCTCGGCGACCCCGGACGGCAGGACCTCCGCGTCCTCGGCAATTTGGGCTTTCTTTCTGGCCCGTTTGTCCTGTTCCTCGGCCGCCGGGTCCCTTTCCCTTCTGCGGCCTGATTGGGTCCCCTCGGCACGAGCCGCGCGTGGCTGCCTTTGCTGCTCCGTCGGGCCAGGAGGGATTGGGACCGTTTGCTCCCTTCGCTCCGGCAGGCCCGAGGTTGACAGATCTTGGGCCTCGTATTGCAGTTGAAGTGCCTGCCCGGCGGCGGTAGCCAAGTCAACGGTTTTCCTCACCATCCTGCTCTTGTCTTTTCGGTGGGCAAATCCGGCGTACGTTGGCTCGTAGTTGAGGAGGGTCGGAGCGTCTCGATCGCCGCACCGGAGCAAAGCTATCAAGTTGGGCCACCTGCCTGTGACAAGAAGTCCCTTGTTCGGCGCCGAGCAATCTGCAAACAAAATGTCAGTATAATGCTGGAATCGAGAAGATGAATTGAAAAGCGTGAGAAAGTACCAGGCACATTCCCATTACCGGGGAATCCTCGTACTCGAGGAATTCTGTACGGCCTCTCGATCGCCGACCCGGATCTGGTTGGGTGAGAATAATCAAGGAGGGGGTTGATGGGTCCCCACTCGAAATTGCCGGACACTTTGACCAGAACGTTGCCCCACTTCTCCGTGTCGTAGAGGCGGTCCACTAAATGATCAAAGTGTTGCCAGGTGGTGAGGTAGTACTTGTCGTACTTGGGGTTCCTTGATACCATGTACATGAGCATCAAGTCCCCTAGAGTGAACGGCAAGTCGTTCTTTTCAGCCAACCTTTTCACCGAACACAGGATCCGCCATGTGTTGACTGCGACCTGAATTGGTGCAAGGTTGTAGTCCGCCAGGAAGTAGCGGAGGAAGGGGCTCATTGGGAACCGTACGCCCCCTTCGGTGATGGCATATAACGGGAGCACGATGAAGTCATCACCGAAAGGGATGCGGTCGGCGGTTACCCTCTCGACCTGGACGTCATCTGGGATCAGGTACTTCGTCCGAAAATGTTCGGTTAGACCCCCAGGACCGTCGCCGAACAAATGATTGTATGGCATTGGTCCAAGCCCGGATGGAGGCGGGGGAACAGCGTCAACATCCCTTGGCGGTCTCGATGGGGCTTCTGATCCCCCAGCACTAGATGTATCCGGGAGTCCACTAGACGACGTGGAGGTGCCAGCTTGGGCACCAGCTGCCATCCTCTCGGCATGGTCCTCTTGAACGGGGTCCAGTCCGGCGGTTTGGCACGAAGAGGTCCCTTGATCAAGTTGGGTGGCCCTCCACGCACTATCATCCGATTGAAGTGGGACGTGGATGCCAGGGATGATGGGCAACCCAGAAAATCGAGGGAAGTTACTGGAGCTCTCATCGAAGCTCCTGTATCCCTTTCCGAGGCTCTGAATCGTCTCCAATAGGCTCGGATATGCCTCGGGGTCTACGTCTGGGGAGTTGATGCTTGAGTCCACCATGCTGAAGACCTAAACAAAGATGAGTGGATGGGTGAGAACTACTTCAGCACGGCTGCTCTCTTGCACCTGACTCCCGCCGAGGTAGATCCCGGTGGATCTCCCTCGGTGTGAGACGGACTGGTTTCCCAGAATGGATGGTCGCCGAGCCATGCATGGCAAGGGCCCCCGCCCTTGGGATACCAAATCAAGGATTACGGCCAAAGATGGCCGGAAACGTCTTGATTTCTTTTGAAAGGGTAGCTTGAAGGCACGACGAGAACCTCAAACTGCTGTAAGATTTGAAAGAACAACCAGTAAAAGTAGCGGAGATACCTGAAAACCCTAGCGCTGAGCGGTGGAGAGAGGCGGAGCAATGGGCGGTCGCTGGGGCCACAGAGCAAATCTTCCGGCGATCTAGAGCGAGAAAACGAGAGCGAGAAAGTGTTTCCGTTTCTTCCTCCCCTTCTCTTATATAATGGACGTAATGGGGGGGGGGGGGGGGAGAGGAAACTTGGGGAATCCCGCACTGGAACCGAAGCGACACCACACCGCCCATCCCCGTCGCGCCACGTGGAATCTAACGTTGGTTCGTACTCAAGGGATTTCCCCTTCACGCCACGTGTCGCCCTATATCGTCCTAAGCCCCCTCCCAACCGTTCGATCTCTGATCCCTGACGATCCCATCAATCCCGTCTGCAGCGAGACATCATTATTCTCAGAACTTGAGCCATCTTTTCGTGTTCCCCGTGGCCACCCGGTGAAGCTCGGCGAGCTCCCGTCATTCAACTTCCTCCGTTCCATGGCCAAATAGCGAAGGAAGTTGAGGGGCTATTGTGGCGGATGGCGCTCGGCGATGCTCCGAAAGATACAGCTCGGCCGGTAGGTTCGGCGTACTGGGTCAAGGAATGCCTCGATTGAACGAATTCGTCTAACGGAAGGGACGGCGTGTCCTTCGTTCGGCGGGTTATCACCGGTGGACTGAATCCTCGACAGATTGAGGCAGACAATTGGTTCGGCAGGTTCTCGCCGAGTATAGCGTGGGACAGATCACCTCACGGGGGATGGATTGCGTCCGGTCGGTCTGATCGGCAGAGTTCCCAGCCACCGAAGGTCCCCTACTCCCTGATGATGAAAAAGGAAGTGTTGAGTAGGGGAGACAGGTGGCGCAGTATCGTTTCCCTAAACGATTGGAGCAAATCATGGAGACCGTTTTTGGTCAATGCAAATCTTTTGCTTGATTTGAGGAGGGGTAGTAATCAACCCATGATCTTCGGATATGGGTGGATCCTCCCATCACTGGACCTATAAAAAGGAGCAAAGGAGGCAGAGGTAAGGGAAAGAGAGAAAAAACGTTAGATCAGAAGTTTCGCATCTTCGAATTCTCTTGAACTAACTTGATCGTCGGAGTGCCTACCCCGGATCTCCACCATCCGGGCTTGGGCACTAACGTGTTTGTTTCCTGTGCAGGCCTGACCAGAGCTATTTCCTCTTGAGGGTTCCGTCAGGGAAATCACGCCACCACAGGTTGACTACCCCGATCTGCTCTGGGCCGCTCATCGGTCGATAAGGTTAGCTCGTTTTAGTCTTTTGGTTGGTTTCTCTGCTTGCTGGTTCGATTTTGGTTGTTTGCTTTGCTCTGCTAGTGCCTTGTTGTTTTGTGGGTTCGGCTGTTTGTTTAGCTGCTGTTTTGAGTTACAGTGGTATTGTCCCTATTCGGTGTTTGTATGCTTTATTTGGTGTGGCCATGGCTGTTCAGAGCCATAACGAGGGAGGATGGGTCCCTGTGATTAACAAGCAGAGGAATAAGAATGGGGAGTTAGGTAGAAAAAATCAACCTTTGTTCACTCTTTTCATTGACAACTTGCCTGAGGGGGTTGATCAAGGTTGGCTCAGGAAAACTTTCAATAATTATGGTGTTGTCAAAGATGCTTTCATTCCCTATAAGCGGAGGAAAAGAACTGGTTCTAAATTTGGGTTTGTTAGATATGATTGTCACGTTTCGGCAGGGGTTGCAATTTCAAAATCCAATGGGTTGTGGGTTAGTGATAAGAAGCTTTTTGTCAAAGAAGCTTCTTTTGGACAGTATATGACCAAATCAGGTTTGAAGGTTCCCGTGTTTAATCGTCCAGATGTGGGAACAAATTTGCAAGGGATTCGTGGCAATCATAGTACACACTTTGACATAGGAAAAAATGGTCACAAGAGCTTCAATCAAGGAATATCTTTTGCCCAAATGGTATCAGGCGAAATTAACAAAGGCAGTAGTGTTGAAAAGGAGTCAGAGAAGGGGTTAAAAAGTAGTGATCAAATGTGTCGAAGGATATCTTTAAATTCTGCTGGAAATGGGTGGCTTTATCGCAGCGCAGTGGCAAAACTACATAAGTTAATTTCAATCAATGATTTAAAGGTCCAAATGGCAGGGATGGGATTAGACAATATCGATATTAAAGCGCTTGGTGGAAGGTCTGTAATTTTAACTTGTTCATCTAGAGAGAAAATGGAGAAATTGATTGAAGAAAAATGTCTTCAAAGGTGGTTCTCTGAATCTAAACCATGGGATGGGCAAGCGGCATGCGCCGAAAGATTTGTATGGTTATGTTGCTATGGAATGCCTCTCAATGGATGGAGCAACAATTCCTTCAAATCCATTGGAGAATTATGGGGTTCTTTCATATCTACGGATGAATCGACGAAGAAGATGTCATCTTTTGCGGAGGCTAAGATTTTAATCGCCACTAATATTTTCAAGGAAATTGATGAATGGATTATCGTTGAGGTTGGAGAAAAGAGTTACAAAGTTAAGGTGATGGAAGATTCGTGCGGCCAACCACATGAAGCGGAGAAACAAATTCCCAAATTAATTCTGGATTCTACCTCGCATTCAGAAGAAGAATCAAAGGAAGATGAGGATGAGGAGGATGATGAGAATGATGAAGTGGATACTCCAATGTCTGAAAGTGATACTAATGGAACCTCTTCGGTTGTGGAGCTGATCGTAGGACAAGGGAGTGCAACCCACTGTGATTTAGTAAGTGGTGGGGCTGATTTTAAGCCCAAGGAGACTAATCTTGAAGGGGACAATCAGTTAGTGGCCTTCTCTGAACCTATTGAGGCCGAAATTGATCCTCAGGATAGATCCCAATCCTTGGCTGATGATGGAGCTATTATTGCAAGGGATAGTTTTCCTTGCTCAGAAGATGGACCTTTGGATATTGGCACAGTTACAGAGCGAGCAGAACCTGATGTAGGCTTTTATAATCTTTCGGAAGTAGGTTTTTTGAATGACAAGGAAGTTGAGGGCCTACAGTTAGTTGTTGATCTCAATCCAATCGAGGTGACTAAGGATACGGAGAAAGGAAAATGGAAGCAGAAGTCGGTAGAGAACATGCTAGGCATTCCTAAATCCAAGAAGAAAGGTGGAAAAAAGAAGCAAAGTAGTGCTTTGATTAGATCAGCTGTTGCCGCTGCTGCTTTACCAATCTCTTCCGTAGGCATCAACATGACTCATCCAAATGAGGCTCAGGCTGTTTGGTCCCTTAACAAGATTATGGGTCTTAGCTATTCGGGGGACGAAAAGGATCTCACTCGACGATTAGCAATTATGGAAGCTGAAGATGAGGAAAGGGCTAAGGCGCATGATCTCCAACATAACGATTGACTCTTAGGTGTCATTTCGGGTGTTGTCTTGATGTTTAGGCTGTCCCTTTTGGGATTTAGGTGTTTTTTTGTTGGTTTCTTGCCAACCTTGGTGTGTTATCATTTTCCCATGGGATCCTTATTGGCTTGTGATTGTTGGAGTTGTTGTTTCCCCTCGTGGGTTTTCTTTTTCTCCAACTTGAAGCTGTTTGGGTTCCTTTTAATCTTTGTAATTTGTTTTCAAAGATTAATAAATTTTTCGCCTTTCAAAAAAAAAAAAAAAAAGTACTCATGCACAATATGGTTGCTAGTTAGTTTAAAATAGCAGTTATCATAAGTATTTTTTATAGAGCTATCACGCAATCTCCATCGTTACATAAGAATGAGTGGTGTATTGGACAATCTCGGCCGATATCAGGCAAACATAGGTATTGAAATTCTAAAAATCTTTATCTAACGACCTACGGTTAAGATATTACTGGATTTGTTGGCTTATTGTTCATGATTGGGATTTAAGGGTCAAAATGGTTATGTTTGGTTTGGCTACGATTGCTATTTCTCGATCTTAACAAGCAGTAGGAATGGTATTGTTTTCCTTCGATGAATTGGGTTGGATAAAATACGCATAATTCTTATAAAAGTATTTTGGGTACATTAATTTCATTAACCTCCCTTGAGGTTTTTAACAAATGCAAAGACCTCGCATGAGGTTTCTAAATGATACTAACGTTTGATATAGTTAACAAATTCATAAAGTTATTATAATTATGATTTTGGGGGGAAAGCTGTATTTGGAAAAGGAATGATGTTAGATTTCTTGGAGGATTCCAACCTAAAACCAATTGGCTATAGGTGGAGTAGCCTCTAGAATTTATTAACCAAGCTTGGGTGGCTTAGATGAGCAATGTGGGACAAGTTTAACACTCCCCCTCACGTGCAGCCCGGATGCACGTGGAGGTAACTGACCAGGAGCTGACTGATCACTGACTCGGGTGACAGAGATAACAGAGACTTTCCCACGAGAGGTGAGGCCACCCAAGACCTAGCTTTGATACCATGTTAAATTTCTTGGAGGGTTCCAACCTAAAACCAATTGGCTATAGGTGGAGTAGCCTCTAGAATTTATTAACCAAGCTTGGGTGGCTTAGATGAGCGATGTGGGACAAGTCTAACAAGGTGTATAAGAAAATTGGAGATAGAAATAGAGAATTGTACGGTTGGAGTATATATGAATGAATTGTGACATTCGATCTCTATATACACTTTTTCAATAAAATACAATATTTTGAGTCTCTAAAATAGAGAATTGTGTAGAGTGAAGAAGGGGTTTGTGAGAGAATGGGAGGAACCGAGGAAGCCATTTGATTCATGATCAACTATATATATATATATATCGGCAAAAGAGATTTTATTAATCAAAGAATCGAAGTTACAAAGATTAAACGGAAATGGGAAAACGGTCTCACAACCCGCAACCTATAACCCAATTATGTTGGCAACTAGGCCGAAGACAATTATATGTCAGCCGCTATCAACTATATATTTGGTGTTAGGTCATACTACGTAAATGTAGCCGATCTAGGACAACTCTAGTCTTATGGTTAGGTCTTGGTTTGATTTGGCTCTCTACTAACTTAGCCATTTTGGTCAGTTGGGTCTTAATTAAGTTTACATGTGACAAGATTTTCTAGCTAGCCACCAAGTCAAAGCAAAGTTATTCTAGACAATTATGCTAAATTCCAATATAAATCAATTCCCAAAAAACAATTCCAATATTAATCAAACAATAGTTCATACAATATAGGCAATTAAAGTATAGTTTAATTGAATAAAAATGTTTTCAATTAGATTTAAAACTTCAGAATATTACACATTTTCTCAAATCTGGCTTCAAATCTGGCTCCGAATTTCACTTGTCAAGAAATAGGTGCGGAAAAATTGAACTTGAGAAACTTTTAGTGTGGGGGAAGTAAAGGAAAATACAACTTTTCTTTCAACATGTGTTGGAAACTATTAAAAAATTAATTTTCAAAAAAGTTAAAAAGTAATAGTTTAATAATATAACTGTATTAGACACTATAAAAAAAATTCAAGCAAAATCTTGTGTTTAATCCCGGATGGATTTTGAGAAAAATCTAATCCTAGTAGAAAAGTTAGACATCGATCTCACAGCTTACTTATTAATTGAACACCCAAAAAATACAGAAAAATCAAACATTCTCGTACCTTCTTTTCCTTGCAATTTTACCTGGCCTTCTTTCTGACCTGTTAATAATTACTTCTACTTTTTGCCTATAGTTGAAATTCAGTGTTCGGGTTGAATATTATGCCACGTGATGTGTATTGAATGTACTACCATATATGGTACCAATAAAGAACGATTTGTTATGTCAACTCGGTAATTTCAGGTTTCAAAAAGTATGGAGAAATTAACTTGCATGAAAATTTATATAGTATATGGTGTCATATAAATATTTGGCATTGCATTTTTAATATTTACGTGGCCATAGTACTAAATGGTTGTTGACTGAAGTAATCAAGCCAGAGTGACAAGAACAAGTATTCGATTAAAATATAGCGAAGAGCCTCATATAAATATTCGATTAGAAATTGACTGTTGAGCATATTTGAGTCTTTTTTGGCATAGAGTATTGTCTTTTCAAACTTGGAAAGCTTTTTATAAGTTGTGGTTACTTGCATGAGTGGTTCCTTTTTCATATCATTCTACACAGAGAGAAACTTATTCATGGAGGCTATTTACGGAGTGGTGCAATCTCAGCCATTTATTCACACAATTAATTGCTGAGATTCATTTTCAATTATAACCGGTCATAATTAATTGTTACCGGTCATAATTGATTTTCAATCTGAACTGTCTGAAAACACTTTGAACGCGAGCAATTGGCCTCCGTAATCACTTCTTTATGGATTGATCCGCAAATAAGATTTTCTCTATTACTTAATCTCCTTTCAATGTTAATAATACTTTCATTTTGTATAGTGTCTGATAGTTATTTAGTATCTTAATTATCTTGTAATCTTATTCTATACAGAATACCCTATCAAAATGAGGTAACAACTACATTTCAAAGCAGTACGCCACGTTGATTGGCTTTAGCTAAAGCTGATAAGACTTAATTCTGTTTTCAAATTTGTCACATCATCCTGTATTGATTACTTGCTTGTACATTGTTACGATTTATATTCAAATTTCATCATTGACATTGTAGCACAGTCAAGGAAATTTTCTTAGAATTCTTCCACTGTAAATGCAGAGGAAGTTTCATCCATTTTCAAGGGAAAAAATGAAGAATCATACGGTTAGGTAGTGCCACTAATCCATTGGAATAACAAGTACCAATTTCCTCCTGTGAAACACAAAGTCTGGGCAGAGCTAATTACAACATACTGCGAAATAGCTCCTATTTGTCTTTAGAAGAGATTATCTATTGACTGAATCTACACCTATGTTTTATGTAGAATTGAGCTTTGGCTTCGTGTCATTACTGATTGGTGTAATTTGGATATACTCCTGCATCAATAGAAGGAAGCTAATCAAACTAAGAGAGCAATTCTTCCAACAAAACGGACGCTTATTAATGATACAAAAAATTTCTTCCATCAATGGAACAAGTGTAGATTCATCGATGTTCTTTACAATTGAACAGCTAAAGAAAGCCACTAACAACTATGCTGAGAATCAAATAATTGGGCATGGTGGATACGGTGTGGTATACAAGGGAATTACCAAACCAACGCGTGGTAGCCATCAAGAAGTCCAAAGTAATGGATGCGAACCAAGTAGAGCAGTATATCAATGAGTTGTTGATAGTAACACAAGTTAACCATAGGAACCTTGTGAAGCTCTTGGGATGTTGTTTCGAATCAGAGGTGCCCGAGCTTGTTTATGAGTATATACCAAATGGCACACTATTCGAACATATTCACAAGACATTATCTAGCTGGGTTAACAGTTGACAGCTGGTGCACTTTCCTATCTTCACTCGGCCACATCCATTCCGATCATTCATAGAGATGTTAAGTTTGCCAACATATTGCTAGACGCTAATTACATGGCAAAAATGGCAGATTTCACTGCTTCAAGATTAGTCCCCTTGGACCAAACTCAAGTGACTACATTAGTACAAAGGACTTTAGGTTATTTGGATCCTGAGTACTTCCACACTGGCCAGTCAAACGAGAAGAGTGATGTTTACAGTTTCGGAGTGGTTCTAGCAGAACTACTAACCGGAAAAAAGCCTATTTGTCTTGAGAGATCTCCAAGGGAAAGGAATTTGGTGACCTACTTCCTTGTGTCAATGAAGGAAAATAGGTTATACCAAATTTTAGAGCCTCAGGTGGTGAATGAAGGAACCTTGGAGCAACTCCAAGCAATTGCGGAGCTTGTAAAGAGGTGTCTTTATGTGAAAAGTGAAGAGAGTCCTACAGTGAAAGAAGTGGCAATGGAATTAGAAAGTTTAAGGAAGTACAGAAAGGATCCATGGGTTAATCAACAAAGTCATGAAGAGAGTGAAAGCTTGCTGAGTGACAAAGCACCAACAAACCTTTACCCTTTGTCAATAGGTCCTTCTATTGGTGACATATTTGGGCAATATAGTTTCGGTTGCAGCACAACATTCCGCTTAGTAAGTCGTTCAACTAGTGCTGGTGACATATTGCGCAATAGGTATATGAAGGTAATGTGTCGGGCTTTCTAATAGCATTGTGGGGTCCTACGTACAGAAAAAAACACTTAGCAAATATGCAGTAGTCAATTGTGAAAGTAGATTTTTCTTCGTTTGGGTCTGAATCGTTTGTAATAAGGTGAAGATCTTGTGTGTTCATGTTGTGATTAGTGAATTCAATATGATGTGGGTCTGTCTCATGACATCATATTTTTCAAGTCGAGCAACCTTGTAGTAGTAGAGAAATCGAAGCAGTGAACTTGATCCTAAGCCAATCCCAAATGTCTCTTCGAAAATCCGGAAATGGACCAAAAACAACCAACCACCCATGATTTTAAATTGGGATCGCATTTCAATTTTATATGTAACAGATAGAACAAGTGAATGAGCAGTTATATATTTTATGTTTCAAAAATATTAATCTTTAATGGACGAATCTATAAGACATAATAATGCTCAAATCACCAATGTGTACAGGGAATTTTAAACGACAGATACGATTATAAATTATCAAATCTTTTCTTCTTTTTTTAAAGTTAATCTTAGTTCGAAAAATCTACATCATGTAAAAATAGTCATGGTTACCCGCCAATCTCAATTAATTGTGGGACTTTCGTTAAGGCTGTGCAAATGGCAATGTTTGTGAGTGCGACCGCTATGTTATAGTACATGGCCGAAATGTACGAGTTTATGGCCGCTAGATCGGATTGACCTGGTCCTTGACTGTTTTTTGCTGGAACTCCATAATTTGCGTTCTATGGTCCAATAACAATGGCGGAAGAGCAAATCCACCAAAGATTAAGCCGCGGAAGATCAAGTTGGCGCGAAAAAATAGCGGTTTGTCATGGCGGCATGAAGCTCGCGATCCAACGGTGGGTGGTTGGGGGCTGCCTCCTTCTTATTCTTCTCTCTCTCTCTCTCTCTCTCTCTCTCTCTCTCTCTCTCTCTCTCTCATTATCGATCAAGAAACTTTTATATATTCCAAATATAAGAGGGGTCTCGGTATCTCCTCCGCTCCGTTTTAATTTTTCGGCCATTTTTCGAGTACATTTTGATGATCGGCTTCATCATTTTGTAGAGTTCGGCGAGAACAATAATCTTGTCAAAAATTATGATCATAGGACTTTAGTAAATACATGATCGGCACTTGTGAAAAATGCAAGAAAATAAAATTTGGGTTCCGAATCAGTGTGTTTTTTATCCAATTTTTGTTTTTCTTCAATTTTCATGTGTGTTTATCATGTATCTACTAAAGTTCGATGAACATAATTGTTTTGAGATTAATTTTCTCGCTGAGCTCCACAAAATGAATGAAGCCGATCTTCAAAGCGTGTTCGAAAAATTGAAAACGAACCGAAAGGGTCCAAGACCGTTCCTGTACTTGGGACATACAAATTATATATTATGGGGCAATTTAAGATTCACCTAAGGCCGGATCTGCCGTTAGCCTCCGTTAACCCCAGACACGAGTAGTCCCCTTTCTAGGGTTAAAATCGTAATCTGTCATTCTCCTCTTACCCTAATATACATCTGAACCAAAACACAGAGCCTCATTGTTCCCTTCTCCATTTTTTTTTTCACAACTTCTATTCTCCATTTGTCACGCTCAGAATTTTACCTTCGACCAAAACATGCTCGTTCACCTTTGGGGGGAAGGAGTGAGAGGAATTATGGCATGGATAAGTGATCTAATTCCTATGAATTGCGACGTTGTTCTTGAAAAGAAAGGAAAAATGAGGAGTTTTGTATTCTATAAAAGGGGTTCGGATATTTTTGAAAAATATTTGAATTTTAGAAAATGAAGTAGGTTTTATTTTAAAAAGGGACCGAGCTTTCATCAAGCTATCTACATATCTCCGAGTAAAAGAGAATCAGGTCTTAAACGCCGCATTCTACCTTTTTAACCTTCAATCCAATTAAGCTATCTTGTGAATTCCCTGTGGTACGATCCCGGTCTTATCGGTTTATTATGCTACTGACGATCAAGCCCTACGCTTGGGGTTTTTCTCAACTTTATTCAAAGGCGAGGTTTGAAGGCTAAGCATTCACCTCTTGAATAACTAAAGAATAATTCAAGTGTTTTAGAAAAAAGAACACGGGCCAGAGAACCCGGTTTTTGAAAAGAAGTGACTCCGTTTTGCTTTTTAGGAAAATGCTTTAGTTCTATGAGATTAGAGAAGAAAGGGGTCGGTAATTTACTAGAAAAGGGACCCATTTGTGTCTAAAGTTAACGGAGGCTAACAGCAATAAGTAATTGAACCAAGTTGGAACAAAATGAAAACTACAGAATGTAAATCGAGTCAATTTAAACTGTAAGGACCAAGTTGACACAAATACTAAATTACAGGGACCATTTCAATTTTTTTCCCAAGTTAATTATTATTTTGACTTAACTCTAGAACGACCTCCTTGGATCCCAAACTCAAATTTCTGCTCCCAAAAATTTAAATAGATCGTAATCCAAAAAATATAGTAATTTGCTAAGTTTGTTTAGCCTAAATAATATATTGAGATATACAGCTCAGAGAAAATGTTTTTGGACTAGCCTCTCAACAAATTGCATGCCCTTAGGATACCTTTTTAGGGGAAAATTGATATAGAAAGACTTCAAATTTGTAAGTCCCAAAGAGATGCGTCCTATTTGGTTGGAAATTTCATTTACAAAACACACTTTCGTTTGTATCCCATTTTTATCGAGTCAATATTTTTTTATTTGAATCTACCGAGTTTGTATAAGATTCGAGTGGAAGGAATCTTGTTATGTAATTGAGGGTGAGCATATCAGCCAAATAAAAAAGGAAAGATTTACATGATTAACTTTCCAACTTGCTAATCAACTTGTGCTAACTCAGTTAGCTGACCTCTTATATCACACTAGGAGGTCAGGAATCGAGTCTTTCTACCTGCATGTGGGTGTTCTTTTCTATCTATTTGTTGGGGTTATTTCTCCCTTTAATGGGGCTTGTAGTTGATATTGGCTCATAGTGATTGTGGTCTCATTGATGGACTTATTCATCCTGTTGGTTCGGTTGTTGAACTTGGTTATCTAGTGAACTCTCACACAATGGATGTAGTATCTTGTGATTTGTATTTTGTTCTTTATACATGATGTAACGATCTCTCCTCCTTGTCAAAAAAAAAAAAAAAAGCCTTTCCAATTCGTTGGGCGACTAACCAATTCGCGAAATTAACTTTCCAGTTGATCGGGCCATTTAGTGGGCTGCTAGCCTCTCAATTTACTGATAAAAAAGATTGCAAGACTTCATATAAGGGGAAAGGGGTTGTGCTCTCCAAAGTTGTCAAGAGATTGAGAGGGGAAAAAAAAGGGTAGTGTTTTTCCCTTTTTGTTGATGATATTGGTGTGTGAAACATTAGAAGGAAAAGTACACATTTATGTTTAGCCTCCACTCTTGAGGGATGTATATTGGAAGAGGTCTTTGCTTTATTTGAGTCTTGGAGTACAGTGACGACTTCAAGAAGTTTACACATCTTTGATAGTTTGATTCAACTATTTGAATTGTTTTTCGGTGGATTTTTGGAAGCATATTTGAAGACTTGTGGATTCAAGGCAATGGTGGTCAAGCACTGAGTTTGTTGAACGAGCGATTCGACAAGTAGGTCTTAAGCAATTGTGAGAATTCAAATCGTAGGTTAGATTACTTGTAACTGCACATTGAGTATAGTTTTTTAATTCTTTCCCGTGGTTTTACCCATTTGGAGTTTTCTATTTATATCTTAGTGTTTGTTATTTATTTACTCTCGGTTTGTGAAATTGGTTTACTTTTCAGTTTGGGTTTGATTAACTGAATATATAAAACATCTTTGAACCTAGGCGATCTAGGATTTTTCAAAATCTATTTTCCATTAGTTTAATTTTGACCAAAAATTAACATTCTCCCTCGACTTGATAATTTTGGGATGCGAGCCAGTGTGTAATTAACGGGGTATCTTTAAAATCTTTTATAAATGACAAAAGAGTGTAATTCTCCCTCGACTTGATAATTTTCGTCTTTTATAAATTACAAAAGACGAAAAATTTGCTAATTAGCTTATTTTCATCTTTATTCAAAAAAATTGGATTTTGGTCAAAAAATTTTAATTTTTAGATTCCTCTTCCATGAGGATGCAATAATCCCCAAAAAATTGATAATAAGCCAAGTGATGCGAAAAAGATTTGAATAAGGACAAAAAGAAATAAGTCACTTGGCTTATTTAGCCAAACGGCCCCTAAGTTTAGCTTGTACAACAAAAACTTTATAAAGCAAATCAGAAGGGGAGTGCGGATCAAAAATAAAAATTAGAAGGGGAGTGATTTTGTCACTCCCAAATTGTTAACGGCACTTCCCGGGGGAGTGCCAAAATCAACTCATATTGATTTTGCCACTCCCCAAAAGTTAACAATTTGGAAAGTAACAAAATCAATCTAGAATATTACAACACGCTAACGTGGCAATGTCCCACAATTGGGCAGATTTTGCTAATTAGAGCGCCCATACTCCTAATAATTGTGGACTAAATGGGTTTTCCTACAATTGTTGTAATTATAAAGTAGATATACACTTACAAAATGTATTTTTGCTTTATAATTAATTGGTCCCAAAGACTACATCTTGAAAACGATGCATTTTAGGCCCAACTATTACCTGATACATGTGGGACAAAAAATAATCAATAAATGGGGACCAAAATAGATGGGCAGAATGATCTCGTATACTTACGTTAGCCTAGGAGGACAAAAATAAAAAAAGGCATAAAAGACTACTCCAAGAAGTATGTGTGGAGTTTTTGGATCAAAGTCACTCATGTCCAAGTCATTGGAATACGAAGGCCATATCATCGACATCGACCAAGACAATTGGCAGAACCATCCAATGACCAAGACTTAGGGGCCGTTCCACTTTTGTGGAAAAAGAACATTTTGAAAAGAAGGCAATTTCAAATTCAAAAATCATATGTTTATGCAAATAATTTTCCTACTAATATGGATTTTGTTTGATAGATCTCATTAAGATTTTTTAAACGGTGCAAAAAAAAATTGAAAAAATATTTTTCATTTTCATTATATTTGAGTTTGAAATTACTTTCGTTTGAAAAAAAAAGTACTTTTTAAAAAAGTGGAACACCACCTTAACATTTAAGTCCGTAAAACCCATGATGACTCCGATAGCATGTCCATTTAATTGGGCAAATTGGTCTAAGGGACATATTTAAAGAGTTTCTTAGGTAATAAGGACATCAAAATATTTTCATGTTAGGGGAAGGACACAAAGGGTCTTAATTTCATCCGCCACATCATCAATGGAGAGTTGATCGGCATTAACCGGTGTTGACCATTCAATAAAGGCTTT
Organism: Rhododendron kiyosumense; assembly: GCA_019656275.1. Classification (NCBI taxonomy): domain Eukaryota; kingdom Viridiplantae; phylum Streptophyta; class Magnoliopsida; order Ericales; family Ericaceae; genus Rhododendron; species Rhododendron kiyosumense. The sequence goes on from BPLS01027747.1 coordinate 89,225, forward strand.
ACCGGCGGTAGTATTACCGGCATTAAATAAATGCCATTAAAAGACACTTTTAGCAGCATTAATAAGACCGCCGGGAATAATTACCCTAAAATGCCAGCTTTTCAAAGGCTGCCGTTTTTAGTGACTACTACCTCCAGAAAAGTAGAATATACGATTATTTTTAATACCGGCGGTAATACTTATAATAAAACCGACCCATATAATATAAATAATATTATTCATCCTATTTGACCCAAAATACGGGTTAGCCCAGTTGGTCACGCGCGTGCGCGTAGATCCAAAGGTTCCGGGTTCAACTCACAGGGAAAGCGAAAAATAATTAAAAAAAATGGGGACCAAAATAGACAGGCAAAATAATCTCGTACACTTACATTAGCCTAGGACAAAAATGAAAAAAAGGCAAAAAAGACTACTCCTAGACGTATGTGTGGAGTCTTTATATCAAAGTCGTACGCATGCCCAAGTCATTGGAATATGAAGGCCATATCATCAACCAAGACAATTGGCAGAACCATCCAATGACCAAGACTTAGCATTTAAGTTCAAGACTTAGGGTTTGTTTGATAACCTAAATTCAGCACTTCAAACTGAATCAACTAAATAATAAGTAATTTTGTAGGTTTGATAATGACATTATTCATTACTTAACAAATTAAGTGTTACTTAAGATGTAGGCTAAAAAGTTGAAAAAAATTAAGTAGTTTTGAACTACTTAATTCTGACTGAATTCTTATGTACTTACATTTAATCACCATACCACCACCATCACCACTCTTACAACCACTCCACCATCAACACCATCACCACCACCACAGCCACCACTTCGCCACCATCACCACCACTCCCCTATCACTCCATCACCACCACCACGGCACCACCCTTATCACATTGCCACCACCACTACCACACCGTCGCCACCACCACAATGTCACCATTGCACAGCTATCACTCCACCGATATCACCCACTGTTACCATTACATCATTACTCCACCGCCACCACCACCACCAACACCACCACTCATTGCCATCGTTACATCACCATCACTCTATCACCACCATTACACCATTATCGCCAGCACTCCAACACCACCACCACCACCACCGCCGCCATCGCTACCACCACTCCATCACCACCAACACAATCACCATTCCACAATTATTATAAGTACATTGTGATCATTAGTAAATTAAGAGAGAATCGGAACTAAAATTAATTTATCATTTTTTTAATTCAGTACTTAATATGTTTACCAAACAGCTTTTCAGTTTAAAAAATTCACATTCAGCTTTTAGTACTTAATTTTTCGACATTCTATTTTAGTTTTCAGTTTTATCAAACAGGCCCAAAGCATTTAAGTTTGTGAAACTCATGATGACTCCGATAGGATGTCCATTTAATTAGGCAAATTCTAAAGGACATATTTAACGAGTTTCTCAAGTAATAAGGACATCAAAATATTTTCATGTTAGGGGAAGGACATAAAAGGTTTTTCATCCGCCACATCATCACCGAAGAGTTGACCGTTGACCGGTGTTGACCATTCAATCAAGGCTTCACCGGCGGTAGTGTTACCGGCATTAAATAAATGCCGTTAAAAGATACTTTTAGCAGCATTAATAAGACCGTCGGGAATAATAACCCTAAAATGGCAATTTTCCTAAGACTGCCATTTTTAGTGACTTTTACTGGCAGTTTTTTAAATTACCGCCGGGAAAGTAGAATATACGATTGTTTTTAATACCGGCGGTAATACTTATAATAAAACTTAAAAAATTAGTATTTATCCTATTTGACCCAAAATGCGGGTTAGCCCAGTTGGTCACACGCGTGCGCGTAGATCCAAAGGTTCCGAGTTCAACTCACGAAGAAAGCGAAAAATAATAAAAAAAATGGGGACCAAAATGGACGGTCAAAATGATCTCGTACACTTACATTAGCCTAGGACAAAAATGAAAAAAAGCAGAAAAGACTACTCCAAGAATTACGTGTGGAGTCTTTGGATCAAAGTCACGCATGCTCAAGTCAATGGAATATGAAGGCCATGTCATCGACATCGACCAAGACAATTGGCAGAACCATCCAATGACCAAGACTTAGCATTTAAGTCCAAGACTTAGGGCTTGTTTGATAACCTAAATTCAACACTTAAAACTGAATCAATTAAATAATAAGTAATTCAGTAAGTTTGACAATGACATTATACATTACTTAACAAATTAAGTACTACTTAAAATGTTGGCTAAAAAGTTGAGAAAAATTAAGTAGTTTTGAGCTATTTAATTCTGACTGAATTCGTGTGTACGTACTTGTATTTAATCACCATACCACCACCACCATTCCTACAACTACTCCACCATCACCACCACCACCACCACTCACTACAAGAAATTACACAATTCCCGACTAACAGTTTAGTTGGCAAAAGTAAGGAATTTGGTCAGCATTTGGTTAGCAATTTAGTCGGGGAATTGCGGTCGGGAAATGTAATCACCGACAAAAAAATATTTAGTCGGCATATGATGGTCTTTCCCAACTAATTATTTCGTTGGCCAATTTAAATTATTATCGACAAAATATTTAGTTGGCAAAATTATTTAGTCGGCAAATGTTTAATAAATTACCGATTAATTATTTAGTCGGAAAATATTTAATAAATTACCGACTAATTATTTAGTCGGCAAATATTTAATAAATTACCGAAAATATTTGATAATTTACCGACTAATTATTTAGTCGGCAAATATTTGATAAATTGCCAACTAATTATTTAGTCCACAAATATTTAATAAATTAACAAAAATATTTGATAAATTACCGACTAATTATTTAGTTGGCAAATATTTGACAAATTACCGACTAATTATTTAGTCGGTAAACGTGAAAAAAAATTAGCATAGTTGGCATCTTTTACCAACTAAGTATTTAGTCGGCAAATATAATATATTTTAAAACAAATTCTCAAATCTGCTGAGATATAATTTTTTTTTTGGTGATTCACAGTAAATTAAATTAAGCAACGTCTATTCACCAATCTGCTGTAATCAAGTATTGGAATTCAAGAACAATTCATTCATAACTTCCATAAATACAGGGTGTTCACCAAATACTTAACATACGGTATCCGAATTCGCAAAGTACAAAATAACGAAAAATCACACCACAAAAAGTCCTACCATCAAATATATCATATCTAAGTCCTAGAGCGCAAAATAATACAAAAGTTCAACATAACTAGATTACAGTAGAATCCACGGCAAAAATCCAACTTCTTCATATATAGTCCTTAACGAGATGCCAAATACTCCAATATCTGTGGAAAGAACAAAACATAATAATAAGACCCATGATATTGATACAAACTTGACAAGGGTACATCAAAGTGAAGAAAAGAAATCTAACACCTTGATATTGATACATGCACATTTCTCGAGTATGAGTATAAGAATGAAGAGAGTCATCTAAGCAAATCTAAGCATCTAAGAATATGAGTATAGAATTCAGAACCTCAACAGAAAAATAAAAAGTAAACAAGTGACTAAGTTCAGTTGTTCAACTTCCTCATACAAACTTACTGACTTTACATGCACTATGGTTTATGCTTTAACATTCTTTATGTGAATTCTATTTACTATATTCTTAATTGTATAAAGGTGCCTTTATATGGCGCATACACTAGCCGTTCAAAAAAATTTATGGTGCATACACTAATCCCTGTTTTCTGGTATTTTCAACAAATCTTACTTTTTACAAATAAAAACTCCAATGGCTTACGCCTTACCTCATAAGAAGTCAACCAACCCGCCTTGCGGTTTCGCCTTTGAAAGCTTTGCGCAGATGTAATAATATAAAGAACACAAAAATTGCTTCATACCCTGATACTTGAAGATTTCCTAGTCCTAAATTAATCGGTTGCCCCAAGCGTGGGGCAGAGACCGACGTAGCATAATATCCGGTAAGTCCGGAATCGAATCCACAGAGACGATGATATATGCTGACTAAAAACTCGGGTTGTTACTTATTTAAATGGGCTATTAGGTAGCCACCCCTTGACAATTGATTGAGATTTAACTAAAACATATAAATTGATTGTTCTTTTCAAATAATTAAAAGGAGGTACAGTCGTGGGGTTCATAGCACTCACATCCAGTCTGAATTAACCTGCTTGATTTGGTGTTCTTAAAAACATTCAACTTTAGAGAGAAAAAGATACCCCGAAAGATGCAAACCTTTATGGTCGCCGTATACCCATGCGCAGCGGAGAATGAGTTTTGGACCCCAATTCCCCCGTTCACATGGGCTCCAACAATGCCCGGATTCGTCTGCGAGAAGTATTTTTTCAATCTAAAATTGTTTTTTTAATTGTTTGAAAATAGGAGCAATACTCGAACTGGCCACAGTGTGCTAATCACGCCGCGAGCCTACCTGAATGACTACTCACTCATTATTAAGCAATAAACAAAGGAAACCTTAGATTTAAGCATGAAAGAAAATATACGAGAGATAACAATTAACTAAAAATCAACGAACAACTTTAATTAAGAACAAAAGTTGAAACGAATTACTGGAGTGCAAGAAGTTGAACAAAACTTAAAAACTATACAGTATTGAATCTCGCGGCAGCCCCGTTCTTCGTTACTACCGTTGGAATAAAAATAAAACTCTGAAAGAAAAAATAACGCAAGTAAAAAACTCTTCCCTCTGATGCGCATGGCTTCTTATGTATGTCTCGTAGCCGTGTAAGCCGGCCCATTGTTGAAACATGGGCCCTCAGTGGTCACAATAACAAATACTTATGAGGCCCACTAGAAGACAAAGGTCCCCAATTGTAAATTAATTAAGTTTCTCCACTTGTAATTCGGGCACTCCACTTGATTGAATCCAACGAAGCAACTTCAAACACCGTTTAATATTTTGACTTTGTGCTTTTTGTACCAAATTCTTCAAATACCTAAAACACAAAAATAAGGCATAAAGTTCCGAATAATAATATAAATGAGACTTAACAAAGATAAATTAGGGGGCGCTAATGTGAACATTTACGCGCCTATCACCTGACACAACTATAAGCTACTGAAGTGTTGATCACATCACATTTCATGTGATGGTCATAGGGGAATTGAAAGCTAAGCATTAGTAATTCGAACAATTCTACCAGGAAAAACAGAGATGTCATCCTGCATTACAATTCTTATGAATGTATTGACATAATTTAATAGTGATTCAGTCTTACAACATGTCATAAAAGAACACACCATATCAGATGAACCAGTTGCTACAATGATAACTGCAGGCCTTCCTAACTAATCCTAACATAAGAGACTAAGAGTTCAAACCACCCATAGCACCTTAAAAAGGTTGGAATAGAACACCCACCATGCACTGGACTGGTATTCATTCCTGTGGAGCGCAAAAGTCAGTAGGAAAAGCATCTAATTTCAATCATAAACAATAAAATGGTATTTGCCCATGCATTGGATCTAGTAACCCAACAAAACACTCAAAAGGCTAAAAGTTCTAACTCGTATTCAAATTTCTGTTGGCATTCTTCCAATACGTGATACGGAGGTCAAAATAGAGTATATGTGCTTCATAACCAGCAGCGTCACACCAACTTGTAAAATCCGTCAAACTTAGAAAATGCATTTAATAAACCCAAAATTTGGTACACACCATTATCACACATCAAAGTTTATCCTTGATTTTTTAAAGATATTACAAAGTAAAGGAACCTAGTCAAATTCGCCCCCAAACTCAGAAATTCTGTGTAGCGAAACACAATTTCCAGCAGAACGGTCTGTGTTTGAAAATTCATTAAAAATTGAATACTTAATACTTTTCAGTAATTTCAACGCCAAACATCACCAACTTATCAATCTTTAACACCCATAAGGACCCATAGTCAGGAGGATTGTTAAACTATACAAAGAGTGATGATAACCGTAGCTCAGCAAGCTATCTGCTAAAAAACAAGAACCTGACCACAGTTAGGTTTATGATTTTTATCTTTTTTCATACTTCTCAGAAAATTCTGAAAATTTTACACAATACAATAGACACACTAATGAACCTTCAGTAAAAATACCAGAAATTTGAAAACTTTCTAGGTACCTTGAATAATTTCGTAAAGAATAGACCGAGTTTCCTCCCTTCCTCTCTCTCTCTCTAACTCCCCTCCCTCCATGAAAATATCAGGGGAAAGAAGAAGATATTTGCAACAAAACAGAGCGGCTCAGTAGAGGATTGTACCTAGAGTTGTGGAGGAGAAGCAAAGCGGCCTCCGCCTTGAGTAAGTGAGTTATCCTTGCCCGTTGTCATGTTATTCTTTCATAGATGAAACAACTAAACTGATAAAATTCTTCCAACATGTAATCATGTTATGGAGTACATGGTATTCAGGGGACTGTTTGTGAATCTACATTCAATTCCCTCAATCACATAGAATCAATGGACTATTTATAAGTTGATGCCAATGATAACCATGACATGGTATTCAGGGGAAGGAGTTCTACTTTTCTATATATTTAAACCACTACTAGTAAGAGTGTTTTGTCTTTGACACTAAGATCGTAAGGATACAAAGGAGGCTGAACACGAGCAATATTACTATGGCACCACACCTTTTGCACAAGTATGTTGGGTAGGGGAATTTGCTCAAGTGAAATAGAAGCCCAAGGAAGTACCAAAACAAAGACAAACACACACTTGCTTTGTTCAGCTATACACTTGGATTTCGGGTATTGTAGTGGTCGTAACCATACAATTTTTTTTCTTAAAAAGAAATATTAATTCTGATGGAATCCTCAAGTAATCAAAACTCCTATTAGATTTCACAGAAGAGAGAAAACTCCTCTCATAATTGCTAAAGGAACAAAAAAGAATGCTACCTTATAGACAGGTATTCTTCATAATCTGCTACCTTATAGACAGGTACTCTTTATTTTTATCGAGTCAGTATTTTTTTTTTATTTTAAGCTAGCGAGTCTATATAAGATTTGAATGGAAGGAATCTTGTTATGTTATTGAGAGTGAGCGTATCGACAGGATAAAATAGGAAAGATTTACATGATTAACTTTCCGACTTGCTAAACAACTTGGGTTAGCTCAGTTAGTCAGGACTCTTACATCTCATTAGAAGGTTAGGAATAGAGTCTTTACCTGTGTGTGGGTGTTCTTTCTTTTATATGTATTGGAGTTATTTCTCCCCTTAATGAGGCTTGTAGTTTAGTTAGGCTAATAATGATTGTGGTCCCTTAATCGAGTCTTTCCAGTTGATCGGGCCATTTAGTGGCAGCTAGCCTCTCAATGTTCGTGATAAAAAAGATTGCAAGACTTCATATAAAAGGAAAGGGGTTGTGCTCTCCAAAGTTGTTAAGAGATGGAGGAAAAAAAGGGAAAATGACAGCTCAGGACGTGTTTTAATAATTAATACCCGTTAAGAATAAGCTAAAAATATTTGTTAATATTGAAAATATCCTTTGCGGGTATTAATTATCAAAATACGTCATTGACGGTCATTTTTCCAAAAGAAAACAGTAGTGTTTCTCCCATTTTGTTGATGATATTGCCGTGTGAAACATGAGAAGGAAAAATACCCATTTATGTTTAGCCGCCACTCTTGAGGGATATATTGGAAGTGGTCTTTGCTTTGTTTTGTCTTGGAGTACAGTGACAATTCCAAGAAGTTTAAATGCACATCTTTGATTCAACTATTTGAATTGATTTTCAATGTATTTTTGGAAGTATCTTGGAAGATTTATAGATTTAAGGCAACGGTGGTCAAACATTGCTGCATTGGATGTGGTGAACGAGTGATTCGACAAGTAGATCCTAAGGCAATCGTGAGGATTCAAATCGTAGGTAAGATTACTTTTAACTACACATGGAGTATAGTGTTTTGATTCCTTCCCCTTTTATTTTTACCCATTTGGGATTTTCCACACATATCTTGGCGTTCGTTGTTTGTTTGCGTTCTGTTTGAGATTGTTTTACTTTTAGGTTGATGGGTTGATTAATTGAAGAGATAGAACATAGCGAATTTTAAACCCAGGCAATTTAGGATATTTCAAAAATTAGCATTCTCGCTCGACTTAATAATTCAAATATTCTACAACCACACTCAAAATCATACACCCAAATACACACACATAGTGTGTGTGGGACCCTTGTGTTTGTGAAACGGTGTGTAATATTGGGTGTGCTTGTAGCATCTCTCTTGATAATTATAGGATACAAGCCAGTGTGTAATTAACTGGGTGTCTCTAAAGTCGCAAGACCTACTTGCCGAGAAATGCTACGCTTAACAGCATCCCATTACACTCTGACGTGACAGTGTCCCACAATTGGGCAGATTTTGCTAATTAGGTACTCCCTCCGTCCGGATTTAATAGTCTCTTGTTCAATTCTAACCGGATAAAAAATAATTTTTATCTTTAAATTGGTAATGAATTGAAAAATAGCACGAACTCTCAAAAAAGACTATTAAATCCGTACGAAGAGAGTAGAATGGTTCTTCCTGTGCAATGATTTGCCATGAACTTGCAGATTCTTACTTGATTAATTATGCCGTGCTTGAATCTCTGTCCATGCCCAATGTTACTACTTTTAATTTATTGCACATGCATATATACTCCAAGTCAAAACAGAAAACTAAGCTCTCTCAAAAGACCAAATTAAGACACCATCTTTAATTCCTGAAAGTTGCATGAGAAAGCAACATGACCTTTCTAGTACGAGTTACAAGATTCATCTCTCTACATGTGGGAATTAAAAAAACTTCTAAAGTACTACATGACTATTCGTTCAATTATAATATTATATACTCCTACATCACTATCGTCTTGCACTGTCCAAGGAAAGGCCATCTACTACCACAAAATAGGGCAAACACCGTAGAGAGGCAGAAAGAGTCCACCATTTCTTAAAACTCAGGAGACCCCAATCCCATAGATATCTATCCACCTACTACGTACCATACACTAGAACAAGTTTGAGTGAACTTGCTAACCACACATACATCTATGTACAGATTGTGCACAGATTTTGTTGTGGGGCCCACCACGGGTTCCACATAATTGATTAGAGCTGTTCATTAAATGTAAAATATTTTTTTAAGAGTCCTCGTAAAAAATCAGCTCAATCTAATACCTATAAGTGCTCCAACCCTAAGGTATCCTAAAACCTAAAATCTTAAGGTACCCTAAAACCCTAGGGTATCCTAAGATTTTAAGGTACCATATAACCCTAGCATACCCTAAAACTCTAAGGTGATACTTTCACTAATGGTAAATGTATTTTTGTAAAAGTGAATCTAGCAATAATTAAGTATTCCATCTCTCCTTAATGGAAATTAAGTGTCACTTTTCTGTACTTAAAGGTAAAAATCTCAATTTTTGGGAGTCCCGAAATTTTAGAACCCTAAGAGAATCTAGGGCTCATAGAGAGAGACCTTGGTCGAAGTTTGAGCAAATCAGTGCGTTGGTGGTGGTCGACAAAGGCCCATAAGTGGTCATCGGAATGGGGAAGGCAGTGGTGATGGTCGGCGATGGTGGGGAATGGTGCCTGGGTGGGTCGCCCCTCTTTCCCCCTCACTTTCTCTAGTCTAGAGGTTGCGTTCTTGTGCGTTTACTTCCGGTTATAATTTTGTACTTTTTAGACTCTTCTCTTCGAAACGGATAATTAATTCAAAAAATATCACTTCAATCTAACAAAAATTCAAAAATAAAAAAAAAACAAAAACAAAATACATATAATGGAAAAAATAATCAAGTTTACAAGAATGGGGTCGGAATTTTTCGAACGAACCAGCGAACGAAAAAGACCGAGTTTTTTATTTGGAAATTGAATTCTACACTTCCTTTTTTGACATCTACACTCTTTTTTTGTCTTCTAGCAAAAAAATACATACACTTTCAATATTAAAATTAAAAAAAAAGGAGTGCAAATGTTAAAAAAAGAAGTGTAGAATTCAATTTCCTAATTTTTCACAATTTTTTTTGGCTGGGTTAAATCAGTAGGTTCCAGAGCTGACGTAGCATGTCACATCATCGTGTTGTAATCCTGTTGTAAAGGAATATTGTAACTGCTTAGGCCTTGTTCTGCTTTCTCCAAAAACCTTCTTTTTCAAAAAGAAGGTAATTTCAAACTCAAATATAACGAAAATGAAAAATAATTTTTCAATTTTTTTTGCACCGTTTAAAAGATCTCAATGAGATCTATCAAATAAAATCCATATTGGTAGGAAAATTATTTGTGTAAACACATAATTTTGGACCTCGAAATTTACCTTCTTTTTCAAAATCTTACTTTTTTTAAAAGTGGAACGGTATCTAAGTTGATCTACCTATTCACCTCTTACATTTGTCACGTCATTGTCTTAAATTATTACAACTAGAAAAAGCAAGTTGATTTATTAAAAGCTAACCATTCCCAGTAATATCTCATCTTTTTGAAATATGCTTAAAATCTTAGATAAGCTAAGTTGACCTTTTTTTTTCTTTTTTCAAAGGCTAAAATTTTTATTAATGTCTAAAAAACAAAGATCAACAAGATAAGGGAAGATGACATCAAATTCTTAACCTGCTATCCAAACAAGGGATAACAAAAGCTAAGAATTATCTAATACCCATCCGAGACCCAAAGCCTAAGTTCGGCAAGAAACCAAACGAAAGAACACCCAAAGGGACAAAGCCCACATCTAAAACTGTCTAAAAATCCAAATAATACAATCAACACACCCATTCGGCCGAAGCCCAATACCTAAATGGGTCTAAAATCCGAAATCTATACAATTCAGAGAGTAAAAAGGCCTAATTGCCCAAATTCATAAAATCAGCTCCAACTGGGAAGGTGTGGGCTCGCCAGAGCCCGAGATGGGCCTTTTCGGAGGCCATCCCCTGTCGTGCGCTCGTTTTGAAAAATGGAAGAGTCGCCACCCGGGTTTTTGTAAAATGGTTTGTTACCCGAGAAAACCTGGAACTTGAAAATGATATTTGAATTGGAAAAGAAACCAGAGATTGGATTCGGAAGCCAGGTTACGAGGGGGGAAGGTTTTATTAAAAAAGCACCCCCCTCGCCCGATAAATCGGTCCTTACTAAGATTTGTGGGATTTTGAAAATCATTTCATTGCTTAAGCTTTTAATGTCACAAAAAGCAGTTTGTATCATGTAAGCAGTTCAAACATTAACACTGGTATGCAATAGATATAAACAAGTCGACAAATGTATGCTGATAGTTGCAGAAATATGGCATACTGTCTAATGAAAACTCAACCGTACGGTGGAAATAATGTGCCGTGCGGTAGACATATGTACCGTACGGTACATATCTTGTAGCAAGTTTTCCAGAAAGCAGTTATAACATGTGGAAAACTTTATTTAACGAAAATGAAGTTTGATACCCGTGCTTCAATTAATTAATCAGCAAATAAATGGATTTATTCCACAAACACACTACCGTACGGTAGAGGTATGAGCCGTACGGTACATAATCTTCGTGGTTAGCAATTACAGTGAGTTAATAGGATATTCAGAGACTTGATTGCTTGCATGCGAGCTTATGTATTCATTGTGTAAAAACTTTCTTATATCAAAACATATTTGATGTGATCAAAACACATCACACGCTGTTTCAAAGAAGAACAAGCATATCATAATAAGGGAAGCATGGTATCTTATATCAAGCTATGAGGTGAGGAAGAAAATAATGAACAAAGCAAATGTTCCCGGGGAAACATCTACCGTACGGTGGATGTATGTACCGTACGGTGGAGTTATGTGGGATTTCAAATGTTACTTTCGAGTTTTGGACAATTTGGGTCCAGAAATGGTATGGGGAACCACCCTGAGCCTTCTTTGTTCCCCTCAGAGTATAAGAACAGAGAAATTATACCTTTCTTGGAATGAATCTTTTGTTTTGGAAAATGGCAGTGATTGAGGGAGTCTTCTGGTATGAGTTAAAACTGTTTTTGGTGAAAGGAAACGAACTGTGAAACTTTCAGAACATTTTCAAGGCAAAATGAGGCTTTTCCAGTATGATTTTCAGAAGGATTTTTCGTGTCTTTCTCAATCAAAAACCCTAGAGTATTTATAGGGAATTTTCAGAGCATTTAGCTTGGTCTCCAAGCATTTTCCAGTCCTCTGTACTCCTACGCCGGCCGTAGAGAGCTACTGACCAGGCTATGATGGCCTGAGATGCATCGCCGAAATCCTGGAAAAGTGTACTGCAAGTACCGATGTACCGTACGGTGGACATATCTACCGTACGGTGGAAATATTTGTACCGTGCGGTGGATGTCACAACCGCCCTAACTGTAAGGCGGTTGGATGACGTATATGTCCCGTACGGTGGAGACGTCTATCGTACGGTAGAGTTGACTTTACGTTGACTTTTCAATAATTCATTCCGGAATGGTATTTGTTTAATTAAAAATCCTTTTATCATCATTGGGGACTTTTAAAAGATATCGAAGTGTCCAAATTGGGGTGTCTACAGAAGGACTAGCCCAATGGCCCAACCCAAAACCAACGCCAAACCCTAGCCATTCCGCCATCCCCGGCATACCGCCGAGCAACATCCAAACCCAAACCCAGGCGCTTCAACCACCACCCATCACCGATTAACAACGGCACGCAATGGCCGGTTCGTACAGACCGACCGTTGCCCAAAAACCCACGCCACCACAGCCATCGTTGCAGAGCACCACCCAAAACCAGGTTAGAGTCGTCAGACCCAAAAACAACCAGATCTGAGTAATATAAGCTAAGTTGACCTAGTGACTGGTCGATGACTTGAACATTTAATGACTTGTAGAAGTGGTCAAGTTTTACTTGTTATTCCAACTAATTAATCTCACAAGAAATTACATCAAAGTCGAGTTTAATTTGAGCAATTGGATTTCTTGTTTTACATAATCTTACCGCGTAAATCAAGTAAACTTGAATTACATGTTCGATGCAATCGTCCACATAATCTCAAGCAAATATTTAACATATATATATTTTTTTTTGGGGTAAAATTGAACATATATATATTGATCAAGAGTACTCGAGTTCAAATATTTGATATTCTAGGCTGACACTAGTCAAATCATGCCCACCATGCACTTGATTTGTGGTTTAGGGGCACCCAAATTTCTGTTCCACAAATTGCAACCTTGGATGAGTCACTCTCAAAGAAAATGCAGCACTTGAATTCTTGTCTCTTGTTTTAAAAATTTGAATGGCTGTATTCCACGCCCTCCGATTCTGACTTTTCTTATTAGCTTAATTTCCTTCACTCACTTTCATTGCTTTCCACTTGTACATTTAGGTTGCATTCTTATGAACTTAATTTAGATCTGAAAAAAAAAAAATTTTGAAATTATTTCACATTTATTAGTTTTGCGCCAAACTTATTAACTTAATCTCGTCGAGATGAATCACTCTTTCATTGCTTTCCACTTGCACATTTAGGCTGCATTTTTATGAACTTAACTTAAATCTGGAAATTGTCTTTATTTGAATTTTTTTCGCATTTATTAGTTTTGCGCCAAACTTATTAGCTTAATCTCGTCGAGACGAATCAATAACCCACAAAAGTTTGGCGCAAAACTAGTAAATGCAAAAAAAAATTTAAATAAGGACAAAATTCTCAGATTTAAGTTAAGTTCATAAGAATGCAGCCTTAACTAGTGGAGTATTTTTTGGTTCTTCCTCCGTCCCAGTTTGTTTGTCCATTTTTGACATTCGTGCTCTTTAAAAAATTGTCTATATCTCACAATCTATAATATTTTATATAATTTCGAAAACATCATATTGTAGAACTAATTGAAATTTATCATACAAAATCTATATTGCATATAATATCATTATAGATTGAAACATATAAATAATTTTGTTGAAGGTCTCAAATAGTGAAAAGAGACGAAGAAATCGGGACGAAAGGAGTGTAAATGTATATATATGTACATCCTTAAACATCGAAGTTCCAACACTAAGAATGCATCCTTAAACATTTTTTTGGGTAAAGTAATCCATCCTTAAACATGTATCTCCATGTACTGATCCTCTTGTTTCTTTCATGGCTCCTCCTCCTATTTGCACAACCCACAGTACTAGCAAAAAACATAACCGCTCACATCGCCAACGTAACTTCCACAAGCTTCCTCGGCACCCAGCCCGGATGCCAACGTAAATGTGGAAACCTAAGCGTCCTTTAACCGTTCGGCATAGGGGATGCCTGCTCCTTCAATCTGCCCTTCGTAATCAACTGCAGCAATTCAGAGCCGTTGATAGGCAACATCGTGGTCTTATCCATCTCACCAACCCAAGTCCGGCTCCAAAACGTGGTCGCTTCCATGTGCTACAACAAGACCGGGGCCGTGATACACTACAAGAAAAAACACAATTCCCGACTAACCCTTTAGTCGGCAATTGTAGCCTTTTTAGTCGGCAAGTTAGTCGATGGAACGAGGTCGGCAAAGGTTTTTGCCGACTAAAAAAGGTTTAGTTGGCGAAAGTATATATGTTTACCGACTAACATAGTCCGACCAATACTTAGTCGTTACATGTATTTAGTCGGCAAAGGTTACCCTATTGGCCGACTAAGAGTTTAGTCGGCGAATGTTCTATTATTTCGACGACTAATTTTTTAGTCGGTAAATATGTTTTCAAATTGACTGATTTTTAACCTATTGCCGACTAAACTATTAGTCGGAAAATGTATTTTAATTATCACCGACTAATGGTTTAGTCGTTATATGTATTTTCAAATTAATTAATTTGTGGCCTTTTCCGACTAAAGTTTAGTCGGGAAATGTGTTTTAATTATCACCGACTAATTGTTTAGTCGGTAAATGTCTTTTTGAATTAATTAATTTGTGGCCTATTGCCGACTAAACTTTAGTCGGAAAATGTATTTTAATATCACCGACTAAATGTTTAGTCGGTAAATGTCTTTCCGAATTAACTAATTTGGCCTATTGTCGACTAAACTTTAGTTGGGAAAATGTTCCATACCAATTTGTCATTTTAAAA
This sequence comes from Rhododendron kiyosumense, assembly GCA_019656275.1. Classification (NCBI taxonomy): domain Eukaryota; kingdom Viridiplantae; phylum Streptophyta; class Magnoliopsida; order Ericales; family Ericaceae; genus Rhododendron; species Rhododendron kiyosumense. Next base: position 104,239 of record BPLS01027747.1, read on the forward strand.
TTTTCTACAAATTTTTCTCATTATTATTCCCTATAAATTTCAGCCAACACTCATTACATCCATAAAATTGCCAACCTAATACAATTAATACAAAATAAAAATTTCAAGAAATAAATACACACTTTCATAAATATAGGTGTTCACCAAATAGTTAAAAAACAACTTGTATCCAAATTCCTAGAGTGCAAAATAACAACACGTTCAACCACGGAGGGAAAATAAAAAAATTTACGCTTAGTAACAAAATGTATTCAAACCCCGTGGACCGTAAGATACTAAATAGTTCAACTTCAACAGACAGATAACCAAAAAAAATCCAAGCACGTCCACAACCAAAATCTAACTTCGATCTTCATAATCAATAACCAACATATACTGCACGATATTCCATTAAAATGGCGTCCCTGTAAAATAAACCATTAAAAAGAACAATCTATCATTAGTCTTTATGAACTAGCATATCCCATTGCACAAAGTATGAACTTGGTAAATACTAACTAATTAGAAGCTAGAACGCAAAATTATCTTCACATAATTATGCATGCAGAAATAACTATAAGATTAGAGCCACACAACCTACAACATGGATAATACAACAGTAAAAAAAAACTTTTTCAACATAAGGCAACAAGTCATTGATTACATTCAATTAAAAAGGAATAACTCTATGGACCTCACAACAACAACCTTCACAGCAACAGCTCCACCATTAGTATTAATTTAGTAGAGTATATACTAACTAATTACAAGCCAAAACGAAATAAGTACCATATAAGCATGTCAACAAACTTGTAAGAAAAACGAGTAACTCTATGGACCTCACAGCAACAGCAACAACAACAGCTCAAGGGCAATAGTGATGATTTCAAGCCAATAAATACAAATACCAGAGTCACAAGGTCGTCTGGCCAGATTGTAGGTGGTGTTTTTCTGGCTCTCTTTTCTTGGTACTTGCATGATGTGGAGAGGAGTTATGGCTCCTAAGCCTAGATTATAGCCGAGCTTATGATGTCAATGCATCTAGATATCAACCTCCTGCTTGCGGAACTTTACCACCCGCTTGATGTTTGTACGGGTAAGCAAAGAGGCCACACCATATATCAAAATAAAGTGGCAAAATAAGGCCACCGTGATAAATCTGGAACCAACATGGCCGCAAACCAGACCATAATAGGGCATTTATGGAAAAGACCAAATGCAGATCGAAAAAAACCCAAAACTAAGTACCACAACCTTCCCATTAATTATTCCAGTATTAAGTGTATTTCTTTTGCAAGAGCTGAAAACAAAGTACCATCACATATATTCTATCATTATCAATAGATGAATACGAATAGCCTTGAAAATAGGATTATGCACAAATGACTTACCTAGCGTCATTTCTTCCAATGCCACACCTTGATGCATTACCTCCAGACGTTACCTCCAGCAATAACATAACCAAAGTCATTCATTTGGTATGTGTTGTACCCACACGCTGCCACTCTACTGAAGGTGCAACTGTACCGACAAAAAGAACACTTTGAGAATCTATTTCTTAATGTGCAGGAACATAAAGGGAATGAAAACAGAAAAGGAAGGCCCACTTTCATTAAATTTTCTCAAGCGTACAACAAAGGAGCTATCTGCTCGATTCACCTATTTAAAGCCCTCTCCACCCCCTCAACTGTAATTGGTTTTTAGGGGTTTTCCAATATTTCACCGTGCAAATATAGGCCATAAAGTCAGTATCTGTGAAATAAATGACAAGCAGAAAAGGGAAAACACATTATAGCACCAAAACCTACATGCCCCACTAAGCCACGAGGGTCCAAGGTAGCATGACAAGCAGAATCTAACAATGAGAAGCTAATACTCTCAGTAGAGGTTGAAAGCTGGAAAAAAGCCATTCTATTTTGACAAGAGAATACCCTGGACCAAGTACATACGATAAGAGTTCCAGCCCTAGAAAAACAAATGACCGGCCAGTGACTATTAATCACCCAAGGCCTCAATTATCACATGTCTGTTTTTCTTTTAAAAAAAAAGAACAGATTATTACACCTTACACCTTGCAAGAAGGAAAAACAGGGGTCCAAAACTTGTTGGGTTTGACCTACTTCCTCCAAATAAACCATGTTCACAAAAAATCACGCTCATAGTAGATAACAAAAGGCATAATCAGTCCAAAAATCAGATCATTTGAAGGTCAATTGATGCTTTGAAAAATTTGTGCAAAACATGAATTCTGCAGAAAACAGAGACAGGTACAAGCCCCTTGCTAGAAGATCACCAAAACCTTGGAAGAACATGCTCAAACACATGGATTATAAGAGCTACTACAAGGACCACGAATTTTATGGATCGAATGACTTTAAATATCAAAACCAATACTCAAGTCAACACATAGCCATGTAAAGAGAGAGGAGAATTTCTACCTCATGGGTTTTGAGCAACTCAGTGGTGAACATAGAGTTGAAAACATCAAAAAAGCACAATGCACCCAGAGAATAAGAATGCACGGCAAACACGTGGAAAAATATTTGAACCAAACATCTCTCAGAACCAAATCTACGATACCATGTTCAATCACCAATTGTTCCGAAAGCTTTAGCAGCTACTGCCAACTTATATCAAGTTGCCCAACACAAACAACAGCCTAACAGCCTTGGAATGACGAATGTAAATAATGCATGCATGTAGGAACAAGTTACCCAGAAAGGCAACAAGTTATGGACTGCCAAAGTATTTTTTTCACTTGGTTGGCAATGGTTCAACTCTACAGGTTACACATACTGGTGCAGGTTTAAAATCATGCATTTTCCCTTTTCTTTCTATATCGATTATAGAAGGATTAAAGAAACCCATATTAGATATTGTAGTTTGTGTATGAATTCTAAGGGGGTTGAAAAACCATATCACATAAATCATAGATAAAGCAGAGAGAAAATCATACCTAGTGAAAACTGAACAGTGCAAGATCCGAATACTTTCAATTGTCAAGACCTCAAACCTGTCAAATGAATTCGTACATAAAGGATGAATGAAGCATTATGTCAAACACGAAAAAGGCAGTCAATTGTACCTAAAAAAATCGATTATCTTTTGGTTGGAAATCAAGTATTCCCTAACTTTATACGGACATGGTATGCTTCATTCTTAAATAGGAATTCAAACTCTTCTGTGCTTAATAAAACATAGCCAGACTATTATCATCGTGTACCATGTACTTAGCAAACAAAAGGGAAAAACAGAGTACTTATGATATTGTGCCAATTTGCCGAATAATCCAAGAATCGAAAAATATGCAAACATCACACATCCATATCAGACCAAAAAAAAACTACTGTACATTTATGTACAGACACAGTCAAAACTTCAACCATACTCTCACCTTCTAATCAGAAACTAGAACTGAAAACCAAGCTGCCAAATTGGAAAATCCAGAAAACCCAAATTGATTTTTTCGTTTGGAGCACTGAAAACCCAAATCGATTTGTTCATTTGGAGCACTGAAAACCCAAATCGATTTGTTCATTTGGAACGCTGAAAACCCAGATTGTATGATGATATAGATTACTAAATGTTAGGGCTTTCAAAAAGTTTTTTCTTTCACGTGAAATCAAAAAAAACAAGAACAGAAGATACCGAAACTGGAAAACCAAAGGATTTTGGTGCTGTCGTCGAGTTGTTCTTTAAAAAACTGCCGTCGTCGATTTTGCTGTCTTTGTTGACGAGAGTAGCGGGGACTGGGGAGAGAGCGAGAGGGAGGGAGAGAGAGAGAGGGCGATGGGGAGAGAGGAAAAGTGAGGAAAAGAAGATTGCCGTTTCATTTGGGAAAGTGACGAAACCGATTATATTATTTGGGTGGGTTAGATCAGCCGTGGTTATACGGCGCCGTTTCATTTGGGAAACAAAATTGCCGACTAACCCCTTAGTCGGGAATTATCAAAATGCCGCCATTTTTTCAAGAAAATTTCAATTTGGCGCAAAAAAATATACAATGTCCCCGGCTAAAATTAACTTAGTCGACAATTGTCTGATTTCGGATTTAATGGAAACTATTTAGTGGGCTCTAATTGCGTCACAATTGCATACAAACTTCAAACTTTATCACTATGAATGTTTCTATAATGGTTGATCTGAACTGTTAGAATTTCATGTCTTACTAATTATATTATTGTCACCAAAATCAAAGATCATTCAATATCAGCGACCACACGATCGAAAAAATTTTACTGTGTCCAAAAGCATTAAAGTCTTATAGCACACCACCCGGGCCCCACTTGCGTCTTTTTGCGTGATCAAAACAATATATCTTTAATTTTTTACGGGTTGTATCTTTCTTACCGAGATTATAGTTGATAACTTTTCGTTGGACAATTGATCGAAAGGAAAATCCTATTTTTTTAATGAGTTCATATCTCGATAAACGGGTTTTCTAAATCTGATCAAGTTGCAAATTTTCGAGAATAAATAATTCCACAAGTGCAACAAAATCAACGGTCTCGATCGTCATGGTTGTCTTGCAATCGTGTGACTACTATAACAATGAATACAACATAAGACTTAGTTGATTATCAAGTAAATCAAACGTATAGAATGCAAAGGTAGCTATCGAATCATTTTTTATAATGCTTGATCTGAATTGTTAGAATTTCACATCTTACTGATTGTAGTATTGTCACCAAAATCGAAGATCATTCAATATCAGAAACCACATGATTGAAAGCTATTTAATGTGTTCGGAGACGTTTAAGTGTTATAATGCACTAAATGAGTCTCGCCTGAGATCTTTCTTGGCAATCAAAATCATCTATCTTTGACGTAATACGAATAAGATTATTTGTACCAAAAAAGAACTTAATCTCATATGGGTAGACACTTGATCAAACAAGAATTGTTTTTAATTTAAGAATTTGTGTGCCGATAAAGGGGTTACTTTAACCTGATCAAGCCAAAATTTTATGAAAAACTTATGATTAAGGAGGAAAAAAAAATGAATGGTTTTGATCGGGAAAGTTGCATCGTGATCAATGTAGTTGAAACAAATATTTTCATTCTTGAAAGTCTTACAAAGGGGGAAAAATTGATATTCCATGACTAAAATTGTTTTTAGTCAGGAAAAAATATAAATGCCGATCAAACTAATTAGTTAGGACATATATTTCATTTATTGATTTTTAAAATTCGTAAAAAGTTTATTTTTTCCCGACTAAACCTATTATTAGTCAGCAAAAATATATAAATCCCGACCAAATAAATTAGTCGGAACATTTATTTCATTTATTAATTTTTAAAATTCCTAAAAAATGCTTATTTTCCGACTAAATAAAATTAGTCGGTAAAATGTATTATATTTATTGATTTTTTAAATTCGTAAAAGATTATTTTTACCGACTAAACTTTTCGTTAGTCGGCTAACATCAATAAATACCGACCAAAATAATTAGTCGGAAAAATAGATTACATTTATTAATTTTTCAAATTCGTAAAATATTTTTTTTACCGACAAAACATATTTTTAGTCGGCTAAAATTAATCATTACCGACAAAATTAATTAGTCGGAAACATATATTATATTTATTGATTTTTCTAATTCGTAAAATATTTTTTTTACTGACTAAACATATTTTTAGTCGGCTAAAATTAATCATTACCGACAAAATTAATTAGTCGGAAACATAGATTTTATTTATTGATTTTTTTAAATGATTTTTACCGACTAAATGTATTTTTAGTTGGCTAATATGAATAACTACCGACCGCAATAATTAGTCGGGAAAATGTATTTTATTTATTATTTTTTAAATTGATTAAAAAATTAATTGTCCCCGACTAAACTTACTTTTAGTCGGCAAAAAGATATTATTAGCGACTAACATATGATTAGTCGGGAATAATTATCACTTATACCGACTAATTTATATTTAGTCGGTAATTGGCCAATATGTGCCGACCAGAGTTGTTTTAGTCTGCAATTTTAGTCGGGAATTGTGTAATTTGTTGTAGTGATAGATGATTCCAGCTCGGTCTGGGCTTCGATGTCGCTGCCGTTTGACTGGCCATACACATTTTCGGACACCGCGAATAAGTTGACGGTCGTCGGCTGCGATGACTACGGCCAACTCCAGGCGAATAGTCAAGATGCAGGGATCCTCGTTAGTGGATGTGGGTCCATATGCTCCAACAGTTCGAACATGACTGGTGCAAATTGTCCCGGTATTGGTTGCTGCCAAACCGATATTCCAAAGGGGCTCAAGACGTACAACGTTTCCCTTAGTTCCTTTTACAATCATACCCAGGTTTGGACTTGTGTATTCCTTTTTTTGTTTTTTCTTTTTTTGACAAACGACACGTGAAAAATAATTAAGTAAATCATTAAAATAATTCACTTAATTAGCAAAAGTTATTGGGTGCTCCAACCAGAAAGGGAGGGGCTGTAGTATTGCACTCGCCGGCCCTCCATTTCAGTGCGGACAGCTTAAATTTAATCCGAACTCGTACAAATTCTAACCATCCATTGCCAAGATGGATAATCGGATTAGCTACACTACACTACACATGTAGTGCCGGGGGTGCACTACAACACCCCTGGGTCCACTCCAACCTCCACGCAGTACTCCAATATCATCCACGTACAAGTAGTGGCGTAGACAGGAATCTATATAAGTAGGGGCACATTTTAAACACATTTCAACCAAAAAAAATTCGAAGAAATTAAATAGACACTCTAATTACTAGACTTGTTTAGGTGTCCATTCTAAAGGATTTAAATACTTATGTTTCCATTCTCAAAATACATTGTTACCCATTATACCCCTATCTATATATTATCATATATAATTTCTACCTAATATTTTGAATTTTCCATAATATATGGACATATACCTTTCCTATATAATCGTAAAACATAATTAGTCCTATTATATAGGGACGTCTATCGCCTATTTCAAACAGAATTAGAATTTTAATTCCAACTTGGGAAAATTTCACGTAGACGCCTGACCTTTCACACAAATCACACATAAATACTTGACCTTTCTTAATTTCATATAAACACCTCAGTTTTCTAAAAACTCATCAATTTAACACTTGCCGTTACCCCTCCGTCTAAAACCAAACAGAAAAAAAAAAGTTAAGTGTTCCAATTTTTTATTTGTTTGAACCAGTACAAAAATTTTATTTTTCTGATTATTTTATCCTAAAGAATCATAATTAATTTTTGACTCTAAAGCTCTCGTAAGTCGGCCCTAAGAAAATCGTAGAATCAAATATCTCTTAGGGCTAACTAACGAAAGTTTTAGAGTCAAAAATTAATTATGACCCTTTAAAATAAAATGATCAAAGAAATAAGATATTCACATTGGTTCAAATGAATTGAAAATTGAAGCAATTAATTTTTCAACCGTATATAGACCGTTTATATATTAAAAAATATGGTTAAAAAATTAAGTGCTCAAATTTTCAATCCGTTTAAACCGGTGCGAAGATCTTATTTCTCTGATTATTTTATTCTAAAGGGTCATAATTAATTTTTGACTCTAAAGCTCTCATTAGTTAGCCTAAGAGATATTTGATTCGACGACTTTCTTAGGGCCGACTAACGAGAGCTTTAGAGTCAAAAATTAATTATGATTCATTAGGATAAAATGATCAGAAAAATAATAACTTTGCACTAGTTCAAAAAAATAAAAAATTGGAGCATTTAACTTTTTTTCCGTTTGGTTTTAGACAGAGGGGTGATGGCAGGTGTTGAATTGATGAGTTTTTAAAAAGCTCAGGTGTTTATATGAAATTTAAGAAAAGTCAAGTGTTTATGTGTAATTTGTTTAAAAGATTAGGTGCCTACGTGAAATTTTCCATTAAACAAATACACAAAGGAGGAGGGAAAAGTATACTCAGATAAGGGGTTCAGAGAGCTCCATTTCACTCGTACTTTGTAGTTGTGTGTCTGACAAATCGGGAACCAACAAAGTTCAATCCAAGCCATTCCCGTTGAATTAACCATGATTTAGTTGAATTTTGTGAATCGAATGTAGATATCTAGAAAGTACGTGTGTTGTTACGGGTAGAATGTTGATTTTTCAGAAATTATCATAAATACGTATCATAAAATCGTCCCGATAAAATTGAAACACGCACACTGAAATCATAACAAAATTTGTGCAGATGACCATGAAACAGAAAAAATCATAAATATATACCGCGGAATTGTGCCGACAAAACTATAGTAAACCGAAATCATGACAAATTTTTGACAAACCGAAACACACCTACAGAAATCGTCACAAAATTTGTGGAATCACCAATTATTATGAATATGTACGTATTGTAAAATCGTCCCTACAAAGTTACAATAAAGAAAAATCATGACAAAATTTGAAGAAATCGAAACAACATACCAAAATCATGACAAAAAATCGGTAAAATGGCCATAAAACAAACAAAATTGTAATTGTGGGTTAGATATTGCAACTTACAAAGTCTAACCATTGTTCATCACTGCTTGACGATTTCCTAATCCTAAATTAATGGGTTGCCTCAAGTGTAGGGCGGAGACCGACGCAACACAATATCCAGTAAAACCAGAGTTGAATCCACAGAGACGGTGATATGTGCTGACAAAAAACTCGTTTTGTTAAATTTGAACTGGCTCTTAAGTAGCCACCCCTTGTCATTTGAGATTAAAATTAACTAAACTTGGAGAATTGTTTGGTTTTTCGAATTATTAAAAAGAAGGTACGGTCGTAGGGTTCATAACACTCGCAATCAAGCTTGACTTATCTGCTTCATTCGGTGTTATTAAAAACATTCGACTTTAGAGAGAAATTGATACCCTGAAAGATGCGAACCTTAATGGTCGCCGTTTACCCATGCGCAGCAATGAATGAGTTTTGGACCTCCATTTTCCCGTTCACATGGGCTTCGACAATACTCAGGTTCGTCTAACGAATGTTCTCTACTAACCTAAAATTGCTTTTTTTCATTGTTTAAAAATAGGAGCAGTGCTCGGACTTGTCACAACCTGCTAATCGCCCTACGACCCTACCTATACGACTATTCACTTATTATTAAGAAAGAAATGCAAGAAACCCTAAATTGAAACATGCTTCTATTGCTTAGAAAAGAAAAGCAAACGAGAGATTTATACTAAACGAATATTAACGAACAATTTTAATTAAGAATGTAAATTAATATGAGTTATCGGAAGGTGTTTTCTTGAACAAAACTTTAAAAACTTCAAAAGAAACGAGCTCTTAAGGAAAACACCATAAGAAAAGCTACTACAACAAAAATTAAACCTTAAAAATGACGTTCCGAGGGGTATTTATACCAAAATCCCAAATCCGGAATAAAAAACATTAAACTTTATTTTTTCCCGTTGCTGCCACCGGTATCGATACCGCTGAGAGTTGTATCGATACATGAGTCTCTAGTCTGCGGCTAATAGTACATGTATCGATACAGCTGAGAACTGTATCGATATATTCTGCCTCCCTTAGCGGCCAAAATTGAGCGTTGCATGAGATTGGGCAACCGATGCACTAATGATGTCACTCGACGCCTCACGCCTCCGCTTTGACTCCCACGGTGACATCCAATCCGGCCTCAAAGCCTCGCAATCCAACCTTGGTGCAAAATCCGCCTTATTACTCGTGAAAGTAACAAAAACACAAAAACAAGGCAAAGCGCTGCATCAAGTGGAAAATGAAATAAAACACGCTTCTAACGCGCTAATTCACCCTACTTAGGTGCTCATATTTATGATATCACGTATCTATCACACCCCCCAACTTGAACGTTGCTAGTCCCTAGTAACGAACGAACAAAAAAATAACAAAAGAAAGACTAACAGGACACAAACGGGGATTCGGGAGGTTATGCTAGCTATAAAATAACTAGGCGGGCAAAAGATTTTCTGCTTTCTCACTCACCTGCAACTCAAACACATGCATGCCTCGGTAAAAAGGTAAACATAAGTAGCGCTGAAACACATGTAGAGATAAATGCCCCCATGAAGGCAACAATGCCACACTCGCCCACCGGAACACTCAACATCCCATCAAAAGCGCTTGGCGAACTGCATGTGACCGAAATAAAGGCCACCACGCTCAAATTGAAGACAACACTAACAAAAAATGAAAGCACAATATATACAATAATGATTCCACAAAATGAACAACATTGATACAACACATGCATGAACGAGGGTTTAATACTGTGCACAAGATCTACTGAGGACTTAGTTAAGCTTATAATGATCGAGGTTCCAAACGAAGAGGAAACTGCAAAATTAGACGACGGCCTATAGTAAGGCAAGGTCAACTACCCAGACTGGTTGCTACCTATACTATTAACTACCAAGCCTACACCCATTAGTGCCAACCAAACCATATGTAGACACTCCAATCTGGGCTTCTAGATTAGTTTACTTATGGTTTCTGATTCCCCGATGATGAAACGGATCAAGAACACCCTCGGGAATGTCAAGTGTTTGAGTTTTGAGTGTTTGCAAATCCTTGAACCTAACATAATCCTAAGCCACTTTAAAAAGCCAAAAACTCTACGGGCACGCGTTGGTTGAAAACCTGCGTGCGTGGGTCAAATTGACAGGTGTTGATCAATAGTCAAAGTTTGGCCTTTGACCAACACATGCGTTGGTTTGACTCGTGCGCGCTGATCCCAAACCCACGCGCGCTGGTCAAACTACCAAGTGGTGATCAACAGTCAAAGCTTGACCGTTGACCCACGCGCACTAGGGCGCAGCCATCGCGCACTGGAGCGCAAGGCCAATCCCCACCAACTTTTCTTGAAGAGGAAATCTGGCCACCAATGCAACCTCAGCCAGCCTCATGGACTGGCTGAGCTCCTCTTTTTGCAGCTCTTACCTACCACTTTCTCTTCCGATATATACCCCTCTCCTCCTTCCATTGAAAGGGTTAACAAAAATTCAAAAGAGTAAGCACACAAGCTCTAGTGTTATCATTCAATTTCACATTCCTCAAAATACTCAAACTAACACCTCAATCAAGCTTCAAACCTCAAAGCTCAATCTTTTTCAAACTCAATCTAGGTATAGCATACCTACTGTTTTCTATTCTGATCCCTAAGGGGGGCTGGCAGGGCCAAGGTTGGTAATCAATAACAGTCCTGGTCCTAAAGCTGGCAAGGTTTTAAAAACAGTCATGGTACGAACCAATGCGCGATGGTCCCACTCTTGCGCGCGACACTCTGTGGTCGCGCCCACAGGACCGCATAGGGATTGGTTTCCTAGTATTTTATGTCTTTTTGTTTATATAGATCACTCTGCAAGCATTATAAAAACCAGTTTATTGCTTTCCTTAGATCAAACTTCTAGTTTGTAGTTAATTTGCATTTCTACTGTTATAGAGTACCCTGGGATCATTCGGGTCATGTCCCAGAACCAAGAAATATGTAAACCAAACACTAGTTAAATGGTTCAGTCAAGCGTGCGCCAAGGCACAACACTCGAGCGCCGGAGCGTAACACTCGGGCGCTAGAACGCCATACGCGCGCGCCAAATTGCCTCTAACCAGTGAGTGGCCTTGCATGGGTATTTAGGTCTTAGGCCTCTATTTTGTCCCCACATTATTTATGAGATGCTTTGTTAATTTGTAGGGCTTTTTCTACTTTTAGACTGCTTAAAACTGTATATAATATTGCAATAGACTGCTTGGTTTGCCCCATGAGTAGGACTGTAAATGAACTAAGCCATTCGCGAACTGTTCGAGGCTCGATTTGGCAAAAGTTCGTTCAAGTTCGATTCGTCGATCTGCTAAACGAACTGAACCTGAACTTCAATTCTAGGCTCGTTCCATAAATGACCTGAACATGAGCTTAACGGTATTCAGCTTGGTTAGGTTCGCGAACGTATACTTAAATTTAATTAATAATTCAATAGGGGTATATTTGTAAATGTAAAAAATTTTAAGGTTGTATATATAATTCAAATTCTATACAATCAATGAGAGAGTTTGGGCTCGCTTGAGTTTAATGAGCTAAGTCGAACCAAAACTGAGTCTTGACAAGCTCAATTCGAGCTTAGGTTCGGCTCGGCTCGATTTATTTGAGTTTAATGAGCCAAATTCGAGACAAGATGTTCAAGTTCGAATCGAACCCGAGCCAAACTCGAGCCAAACTAGTACCTTATCGAACCCAACCGAGCCAAACCCGAGCCTTGAAAAATTTTAACGAGCCGAACTTGAGCCAAGTTGTTCAGGCTCGAATTGAACTCAAGCAGAACTCATACCTTAACGAACCCAAGCCGAACTTAACAGGGTTCAGCTCGATTCGGTTCGTTTACAGCCCTACCCATGGGTGGCATTGGTCATTCCAGAGCCCAGAAGGGGATAAAATTTAACCTGCTAGTGTGACATCAACCCTCGCGCGATTGTATGGATCTGCTGTGCGATGATTAATTTGCATTCACATGGATTCATGCATGCAAGTTGGCCATTATTCGTGCCAAACTCATATAAACGCACTATTTTGATATCCAATCACAGTTTTGGATTTTATCTCATTTATTTTCTAACATTCATACCATCCATGCTATCATTCACATCATGCAAACATGTTACAATTTTAATCCCCAATTAACTGTTTCCCACCATAATTAGCTAAGAATTAATAAATCAAACAGAATCGCAAACAAATATTTTCGCAAATGCCTAAGTAGATACTGATCTCCGGATTGGGCAAGAGGGGTGCCATAAAATCCTTCCCCTCTCGTAACTTGGCTCCCGAACCTAAATATGGTTATGACGGACTAGTTCCTTAACTTTTTCAAATGAAACAGCATGGCAAGTGCTTCAAAATACAGTTGCTTGGGTGTCGAACCTTCAAACCCGAGTGGCGACTCTATATTTACGAGCGCTTGCCAACCAGCTTAGCGCTCTCTCGAATTGGCATTTTTCAGGAAAGGAACGAAATCCTTTTCTTGAAAAGGGCACGCTACCCACACCATATCCAAACGATAAAATAAAACAACATCTACGATGGTCATTACAGACCCACACGAAGTAACAAAAAATAAAACAGTCCACCAATACTAAATAGGGGTGAGCAAAAAATCCGTCAAACCGCAAATCCAGTCCAAACCAATCCAAACCGAATGATTTGGTTTGGTTTTTTAGTAGTGTGGTATGGTTTCGATTTAAAAAAAATTAGAAACCACATTAAATGGTTTGGTCTGTGGATTTATGTTAATGGTTTCGGTTCCAAACCAATCCGAACCGTATATTTATATAACTCATTTATTTTAGATACATCAAGTATACATGAGAGTTATATATAGTCAACTAATTTTCCAAATTAATAATCTATCCAATCCACCGTCTTATTCAATATTCATTTATTGCCAAAATTATTTTGTATAAACTTCTATATATAACAACTCATTCCTATAATTGTGGTACACCAAAAAGAAAGGTATATAAATATATAATGCTTCATTCAATGAATAGTGATTTCACGGTTCAATTAATTTCTAAATTTTTATTAATAAAAATCAATTCTTAGTTATCGATCTCCACAATTTTGAGTACTTTAAATAGTTTAAGAAGATGATATCTCAGTTTCAAGTAAACCGTGGTTCGAAATCGAAACCGAACCATAGTCTTATGGTTTGGATTGGTTTGGTCCTATACTTTTTGTGGGTTAGTTTGGTTTCCAAAATTCATAATCCGTAGGTAGTGGTTTGGTTCTTAGTTTACTATGAAACTGAACCAATCCGGTCCATGCTCACCCCTTATACTAAAGACCCGAAACATGAAATAACACCACCACACGACACAAAAAAACCACCACCACCCTAGCCCCATGCATCACTAGAATCCAGTCCATATCGCTCACGGCAAAATCGTCACTGACCTCTCAATCTGGAAGCTGGAGCGGCTAATATGGGGCTAAGGACTATCCTGTGACATGATCGTACAACCACTTGTTCTGATGTGCTATCAAGTGTTGATTCCTCCCAACTTGCCTCAACTCCCTTTTAATCTTCTGTTGGCTAGGATAGTTGTACGGGCGAAACTGTTTGGCCAATTTCTTTTACAGGTTTTTTTTCCTTTTTTTTTCTCTTTCTTTTCTTTTCCAAACACATGACATCCATCAAGATTTCTTCAACTAGACTTCCAACAATCTTGATACTCCAAATTTCAATGCAACGAGACACCCATGATGCACAGAGCTAGACCCCCCAACTACAATCCAACCCATACATCAGTTTCCAAAGCTAGACTCAGGAACCGGCTTAGACTTGTTTAATATTGGTCAATGGGACTTGTATGTGGTCTAATCATGCAAAAATGTCTTGTCTCATCCCCTATCCACGTTATCAATTCTCACAAATGCATGGAAAACATCTAGCTATTCAATTGTGAAACAAAAGCCTACTGTCTTTTGCAAATGCGGGAAAAAGAAAACAAAGAACATGAGAATGTTTATCAGAATGCACTATTAACAACGTGGGGACACCTACTCAATGTAAATATGGCACAAACATGTTCACAAGGGGCATTAAATATATGCATGAACTTGAGTTAAATAGGCATAACAATTCGGCTAATTCTAACATGCTTGCCTACTTATACAATCAAGTATAACACACGTACCCCCGAAAAATAAAAATAAAAAAATTACCCTAGCAATGCAACAAGAACATGTACAAGGTACACCCTCCCTCCAACTAGAAACATGCTATGTCCGCAGAGTATGAAAGCACAGTAGAAAAAAATACAAGAGAGAAGAAGTGAACCTACAGGTGGCAGCCAGCTACCATGACCTTGGACGATTGCGAGGAATTTTCCATCACCGCTCCTTCCATTATTGGTAGCGTGTCACCTTGCAAAAAGATCGATGCACCAACTACCGAAAAACACGAATGACACTAGTACCCCCCGGCGCCTGTTATCCGGACTCCCACAAATAAAAATAAAATAAATACTCTACCAAATCTTCACGCGATCAATGTGTCATACTTTTCTCCCTATCTCTCGCCGATGGGCAAAGAACGGGTGGCTATAAAAAAACCATTATACTAATTTTTTCCCTTTTCTATTTTTTTCCCTTTTGTTTTTAATGAGAGAAACAAGAACAACTAAGTAGAAGACAAG
Source organism: Rhododendron kiyosumense (assembly GCA_019656275.1). Lineage (NCBI taxonomy): Eukaryota > Viridiplantae > Streptophyta > Magnoliopsida > Ericales > Ericaceae > Rhododendron > Rhododendron kiyosumense. Next base: position 119,359 of record BPLS01027747.1, read on the forward strand.
AAATAAAAGAACAACAAAATAAAAGACAATTATACATAGATTGTGCCAAAAGCAAAAGAACTTAGTAAAATCCAATGTCATGGACACAAAATTGCCCTTACCAACCAGAGAGCTGGGCACACGATCCTTATTTTAATAATGGCGTACGAAGCTATAAAACCCAAGTCAGTGATAGGTACCCCTATCGCTAGGAGCTAGGTCCATTTCTCAGTGAAGAGAGTGGTGCGCAAAAACTACCCATCGAACTTATGATAATGGGGAGCCCAGCGGCTCAAGAACTGGGTCCCATGTGGCACCACACACATCCTCGACTGCAAGCATCTCCACCAAACTCCCTACCTCTGGAGAATCTAAGAATGATGCCTCATCGGCGGTTAAGGCTATCTCCAGAGGACCTTTATACAAAATACTATCGACATGCTCTTGCACCAGCGTGTCAATCAAACTCACCTCATACACTTCCTCATCATCCTCGACCCGATTATCCACATTAAAAACATTCACCTCCATTTTCAAGTCCCCAAACGACAATTGGACTTCTACAGTTTTGCAGTTCATGACGGCACTGGAGGTGGCTAGAAAAGGACGGCCAATGATGATAAGGGTCTTCTTAAAGACCTCCGGTATTGGGCATGTGTCCAAGACAACAAAGTCGACTGGAAAAAGGAATTCACCCACTTAAATAAGACCATCCTCCACCACCCCCTTTGGAATTCTCACACTCTATCAGCCAAATATAGCGTGGCCAATGTGCCTCTCAGATCACCTAGGCCCAGCTTCAAGTACACCGAATAAGGCAGCAAGTTGACACTTGCTCCTTAATCCAGTAAAGCCTTATCAAACTTTTGGCCCGCGATAGTTATAAAGATGGTGGGACAACCAGGGTCTTTGCACTTAGTGGGGATCTCGGCTTGGGGAATGGAGCTCACTTGCTCTGTCAGAAATACTTTGTCGTAACTCTTAGTTCTCCGTTTTAAAGTGCACAAATCCTTTAAATCCTTTGCAAACTGAGGAATGGCGTTAATGGCTTCCATCAAGGAGATAGGAAACTAAACTTTCTTGAATAACTCAAGCATTTGCAAGTTCATATTGACCTACGGTTTCGCCACCAAGCAATTGGGATATGGAGCAACGGGTGGCAACGGAGTCGTAGGGGCTAGAGGAGCAGGCACTACCACTTCAGGAGACTCCGACTCTTTCTCTTCCTCAAGAACACTTCCCAAGTCTGGGATGACTGCTGGTGTAGCTACCAGCACCGGGGGTGGAACCAATTTTTGCGTTGGAAGAATATTCTTGCCGATCACCTTCCCACTTTTGGGAGTGATGATCGCCTTAGCCTCTTCTAGACTAGGATTCAAATTACTCGGGCTAGAAGAATCGCCCACAAAATGAGTACTGGCGGCATTGACTTTAGGTTGGAAGGAAACCTTCCCTTCTCCGGATGGACTTGTCCAACTCCCACTGTTAACTGGGTCAACTAGGTTCGAATGTCACCAATTGCTTGTTTAGTCTACTCATAAAAGCTTATTTAAGACTGCATGAGAGCCTTCATCATCTCATCAGTCTGTTTATCCCGCGGGGGATGGTTTATGCCTGAGAGTGGTCTAAAAGATGAAGGATCGAACCCCTACTACTGAGGTGGGTAACGGAATTGGGTCATTTGGCTTTGAGGAGGCCGAAACTTCTGAATCTGCCACTGAGGTGGTGCCTGGGGTTGCACCGGGGCATTGTGATCCCTCCAACCCAAAAGTGGGTTTTGGGCCCATCCTTGATTGTAGGTATTTGAATATGGGTCCCAATGCTGGTTAAGCGCATTTACCTCAGCCTGATTGCTATGATACACTTTTTTAACCATAGGACTAGTGGGGCAAGCAATCACTAGATGCCCCGGACACTCACATAAAGCACACACCTCCTCGACTCTCATCTTGTTCGTCTAATGGACTTGCTTAAGCTTAAAATCCTCAAACTGCTTAGACATTTTGTCTAACTGAGGCTGGACATTATGCTCTCATACGCTCAAAGGAAAGATACCGGACTCACTGGGTCTCTGAGCAGCCATGGCCTTATCAGCGAGTTCGGAAGGCTCCCAACTCATGTGTTTCACAACCAACTCCTCTAAAAACTCTTACGTGTCATCCGGGGACTTGTCCAGGAAATCACCCTCTTTACAGAGGTATTCAATCTATTGGGCCGTCGCAACATTCAAGCGCAAATAGAAAAATGACACCAACTGGTGTTTTGCCAACGCATGATGCGGGAAGGACAACAAGTTTTTGAAACGCTCCTAGCACCTTAGAAATAACTTGCCCTCCTTAAAAGACTGTATCTAGCGAGTCAAGTGCTTCAATTTACCCTCCGAGAAATATTTCTTGTAAAATAGATCTCAAACAGCAGCCCATGTCATGAGAGACTATGGCTTCTACATACGCAACCACTTATCCGCATAATCCTTAAGTCAAGATGAGAAAAGCTTAAGGCAAGCATTCTCCTACTAAGCAATGGTGGCAAAAGGTTCACACCAATCGCTCAAAATAGTGGATGTGGTCATACGAACCATCACTCTCCCTCCCATAGAAGAGGGGGAGGGCATTGAGGGTACGAGGCTTGATAGTGAAGGCATTATTTGCCTCCACAGTCTCAGTTGGCAAAACAATTAGTCCGAGAAGAGTGGTCCTCTCAGGATGCATGTGCTCAAGCATCAACTTTGCGGCTTTGCCATCGGTGGTTCGATTATTAAATTGAAGAAAAGGCCATCGATATCAAATGACTACAACAAAAAGACTCTTCCTCCACTGCTACTCTTGGCTCTCTCTCAAGAGCTACAAGACGCCTGGTATTGTCTCGGTAGTACTTAGGCTTTAGAGGTGATTGCTTTCCTACGATGGAGGATTACCTACCTCTACCTATGATGACTCGAAACAAATAAGGAAAAACTAAAAAGAAAACAAAATCTAGCGACCCGAATTCTTAACACACGTTATTGTCCTCGGCAACGGCACCAAAAATACTTGATGATTTCCTAGTCCTAAATTAATGGGTTGCCCCAAGCGTAAGGCGGAGGCCGACGCAGCACAATATCCAGTAAGACTAGAGTCGAATCCACAAAGATGATGATGTGTGCTGACTAAAAACTCGCACTACAAGAAAATCCGGATCTCCCAACGATTTTTTTCGCAACAGTTCAAAAAACCGTTGGTATAGATGGTGTATAGTAACGGTTTACAAAACGTTACTAGAAATAGGACTATAGCAACAGTTTTCATGTGACTGTTAGTAAATTACAACACTATAGCAACGGTTTTAATTAACCGTTACTAAAAACTGGACTATAGCAACGGTTTATGAAAACCGTTGCTAAAAACTAGACTATAGCAACGGTTTCCAATAACCGTTACTATAAACTAGACTATAGCATCGCTTTTCATTAACCGTTAGTAGAAACCAGATTTTAAAAAAAAAATTAAAAAAATCCGGTTTGTATAATATAAATATTAAAAGGTGTATAATATTTGACAAGTTTTTGGCTAGCACAGTTGGTTCGCGCACACGCGCGCACATACGAGGTCGGAGGTTCGATTCTCAGGAGGAGCAAGAATATTTCGTCTGCCACACGAGCGCCATGTAGGCTGCCACGTCATCGCCACGTGGGCACCAAGTAGGCCACGTCAGCGCCACGTGGGCACCACATAGGCTACCACTCGTGTGCCACATCAGTGCCACGCAGGCGACATGTGGCTGCCACGACGGCTTACGTCACATAGTGGATGGTTTTTAAAAAAATGAAAATTGCCTTAGCAACGGTTATAACCGTTGCTAATGAAACCGTTGGTAAAAAAAAATCTGTACCAACACTCATCAAAACCGTTGCTATACCTCTACAGCAACGGATATATTGCAACAGTTTGGCCAACGGTTGGAGAATCGTTGGTATAGCCTAAACGGGTCTCTACCAACGATTTTTGGATTTTTTGGCAACGCTTTCGACCGTTCCTATAGAACGATTTTCTTGTAGTGTCGGTTTGTTAAAATTCGAACTAGCTCTTAGGTAGCCACCCATTGTCGTTTGAGATTAAAATTAACTAAACTTGGAGAATTGTTTGGTTTTTCGAATTATTAAAAAGAAGGTACGGTCGTAGGATTCATAGCACTCGCAACCAAGTCGGACTTAGCTGCTCCATTCGGTATTCTTAAAAACATTCGACTTTAGAGAGAAAATATACCCTGAAAGATGCGAACCTTAATGGTGGCCATTTACCCATGCGCAATGGTGAATGAGTTTTGGACTCCCATTCCCCCGTTCACATGGGCTCCGTCAATGCCCGGGTTCGTCTAACGAATATTCTTTATTAACCTAAAATTGCTTTTTTTAATTGTTTGAAAATAGGAGCAGTGCCCAGACTTGCCACGGCGTGCTAATCGCCCCACAACCCTACCTATACGACTACTCACTCATTATTAAGAAAGAAACACAAGAAACCCTAAATTGAAACATGCTTCTATTGCTAGGAAAAGAAAAACAAACAAGAGATTTATACTAAACGAATATCAACCAACAATTTTAATTAAGAACGTAAATTAATACAAGTTACCGGAAAGTGTGCTACTGAACAAAACTTTAAAAATTTCAAAAGAAACAAGCCCTGAAGAAAAAGACCGTATGAAAAGCTGCTAAAATAAAAATCAAACCCTAAAAATGAAGTTCCGAGGGGTATTTATACCAAAACCCCAAAATCCAGAAAAACATTAAACTTTATTTTTTCCCGCTGTGAGGAGTCTCTAGTGCGCGGCTAATGGTACCTGTATCGATACAACTGAGAGCTTTATCGATACCGCCTCCCTTAGCGGCCAAACTCGAGCGTTGCGCGATGCACTATTGATATCACCCGACGCCTCACGCCTCCGCTTTGACTCTCACGGTGACATCCAATCCAGCCTCAAGGCCTCGCAATCCAACCTTGGCGCAAAATCTGCCTTATTACCTGTGAAAGTAACAAAAACACAAAAATAGGCAAAGTGCGGCATGAAGTGGAAAATGAAATAAAACGCGCCTCTAACGCGCTAATTCACCTTACTTAGGAGCTCATATCTATGATATCACGCGCCTATCAATCGCTGATGTATGTCAGCACCTAGGGTTTTCCAACTGAGTTCGACAAAAAAAATGGATTCTGATTCGTTAGGTTTGGGTTGTTTTGGGATTTACGGGTCGACCGACTCACGAAAGGGGATTTTCGTATAGCACTTGTCGGAACAGAATGTAGATCACCGATGGGAGGAAACGGCACCTACCGTTTTGGTTCCCCCTTTCTTGGTTTTTTCTGCTTTGAACGATAAGGAAGGTGGGGCTCATTTTTATTTTTTTTGGATGATGGGACCTTTCGTGTAAAATGGGATGTATTTAGGCTCCGTTCCAGTTTACCTTCTTTTTGTAAAAGTTCTTTTTTGTAATTTTCAAATTCAAATATAATAAAAATGAAAAATAATTTTTTAATTTTTTTTGCACCGTATAAAAGATTTCCCCTAAAACTTTATTGGATGGTAGTTATGGGATACTCCCTCCGTTCCCATTCTATTGTCCCTCGTCCTTTTCCAACCGGTTTAAAAACTAATTATATAACTTTTAATTGATAATACCAATTATATGCAATATTGATCTTGTTTGATAAATCTCAAGGAACTCTTTTAAACGATGTTTTTAAAATCACCTAAAACATTATAAATTGCAAGATATAATCAATTGAAAAGTGTCACGGACTCCCAAAAGAGTCAAAAGAATTGGGAAGGAGGGAGTATAATTCCTTTACAATATATTTAATTTAAAAAGGTAGTAAAACAATTATTAAGGGTGAAATGTGTCAAATTTAAATTTCAAAATAACCAACATAAGTTTTTGAACCCATTAGGATTAGGACATAAGTAATTCTATAGGGCAGGACTCCTATTTAAGTGCCCCAAAATTCCTATTCAGCAACGTTAGAGTAATGAAAAAACTTTCGTGGTACGAATTAAAAAAAGTAACATATTTGTTAGGAAAGTAACTTAGGTAGAATATACAAATAAACGAATTGCTTGAATTGTCTCATCGGATTTAAGTCTAAGAGCAATTTACTATGCAATATTTAGCAATCTTGCTCCCATTGTTAATATTATCCAAAGTATAAAACACATAGCCCATGGTTTAGACACTTTTGAATTTTGGGCATTACGCATTATAGAATTCCAAATAGTAAGTGACAGCTAATTTTTGTATTAGACATCTTATTTCACTAGTGTAATGACATTGTTCATTGAAATGAAAAATTGAGAATGAAATTCTTGATATTCGAAATGTCTTAGAGTGATTAAAAGTATATTTATGAACTACAATTAACAAGACAAAATGCAACGATACTGAGAACACCCCTCTCTCTCTCTCTCTCTCTCTCTAAAAAACCAAAACCCTGGGACTTTCTCAACAGCCGTAACTGCCGCCGCCTGGAGGGAGGCGTCTCTCCCCTCCTCCCCCCAGACATCCGATCGTCTCTCTCTCTCTCTCTCTCTCTCTCTCTCTCTCTCTCTCTCTCTCTCTC